>VYZT01043851.1:4674-25757 GCA_013400735.1 Pomatostomus ruficeps | reverse complement strand
TTTTTTTTTTTTTTGCTTTTGGACCCAAAATGTGCTTGGCAGCTTGTGTAGCCTGTAGCCCCACCAGGACCAGGGAACTTTGTGCTGTTACAGTATTTTGACTCACTCCCCTCTGGCATGAGGGAAGTCTGGAGGTTGGCTCCATTTGGAAACCCTGCAGGAGATGCTGGGGAGGAGCTGAAGGGACCCCTCAGCCCCAGTGTTTGCCCCTCCTCTCTCTTGCTTCTTCCTCTGACATTTCCAAATCCACTCCTGGTACCAGGGCAGGAAACCCAGCTCTCCACAGCCAGTTGTGAGGAGTGCACAGGAGCGTATTGTGCAGCACGGATTTCTCCAGGCTCCTTGGGCAGTCCCTGTTCCTGCACCTCACCATTGCCTCCCGTCCCAATGAATTCAGAGAGACAATTTCTTAGGAACAGATTGTCAAACTCCTTCCCTTAGGAAGACTTTCCTTCAGACAGCAGTGAACCTTTTATAAAATACTCAACACCATCCAGTTTCTCCTTCTTCAAGCAAGTGCCCATGGAGGCCAGGGGTGACACTCTCTTGTGGACAGGCTGAGCTGGGTGGGCTGGCACCCAGCTGGCTGCTTTACACTTTTGTATGGTTTTCCAGCATCAAAGAATTTAAATGTTCCACTCTGCTGGTTTTGAATCATCTCCTGATCCCAATTTCAACTGTGCAAACTTAGCCATGGCATAAATACAAGACCAAGTTTTATTTTAATTTCCTTATTTCCTTTTTAAATTTTTTTTGAAACATTTCAGGTTCATGTTCTTAACATTTTGGCTGCAGACAATGAAGCCTGGAAGCTTACTTGAAAAAACTAATCTGAAATTCACATGCAAACACATGCTCACAGAGTCAAGTTTAAAAATGTCTCTAAGTATGAGGATATTCAAAACAAACAAAATCAAGGTTTAGTAAAAATACTCTAAAAGGTCAACCTGTTATGCAATGTTGTTATCTGAGAAGTTCTGTCATCAAGACAATATTTCAGCAGCTTTAGACAGATGAGATTTCTAAAGGGGATTTCTAATTTGTATTTGTTTTTAATTTGGGGTTTGGATCACAGCAGCAGCAACAATTTGTTTTGTTTTGTATTTATGGCTGCACATGTTTGAAATGGTAAATCTGCACTGACCTATTAGACCACAAAAGCGAAACTAGCTTCTGTATTCTCATTCCTTAGCTGGAAAAATAAACCCACAGCATGCATGTGTAAAATAAATTATATTTTTACAGCTTTCAGGGTTGGTAACCAAAGGCTATGCAAGTATTTGGATTATCACAGTCCTGGCTTGAAAAATAGGAAATGGTTCTTTACAAGAAAGTGATTCTTTCAAGACAAAATGCATTTTTCTAGCTGCTGCCTTTCATTAAAGTGATATCATTTAATCCAAAACGAAAATGAAATTTATAAGGAGCTTAATAAAATGTGTATCTTTCTTTGTGAAAAAAATTAACTGAAGCACAGAAGGATTCTGGTTTGGTTTAGCACCAATAAAGATACCTCAGTCTAAAAGATAATTCAGCGTTAGCACCAGATCATCCAGTGCTGAGCCCCCTGCTTTCTGTTACCCACCTGTTTTTATTGGTTTTGCTGTTCACAACAAATAAAAATGTTTCCCTTCAGTCTCTAAGCCTTAAAAGCAAACACAGATTGAGTCATATTTGACTTCACACAGAAATGTGGATGGCATGTGTTGCTTGGCCCCCAGTGAAAGCTCTGTCGAAGGTTTAGCCAGGCAGAGCAGAGCCTGGGCTGGGACTCTCAGGTAGCTGGATCCATTATTGGAAGACAAATAGGTGTTCTCTGGCTAATTTCTAGCCCTGGACAAGCACGTACATCATTTTACATCTTCAAGTTACTTCATGCCGCAGGATGGAGGAGGCCGAATTCAGAAGATGCTCCTGAGCAGTGTCAGGTGGAATCACAAGCTGACAATAACAGCCCAACCCTCAGGTGCAGCCTGGGTATTTTGGGAGTAGAGAGCTGTGTTTATTAGGAACACCACGGAGCCCCAGAGAGGCAGGAATCACGGGGCTGGAGGGGCAGGCAGAGAGGGTCAGGCCGAGACAGCGAGTCGGGCAACACCCATTGCAAAACTTCCCATTTCCATGTGAAGTCCTTCTGAAGTGTATCTTAGGAATGTCCCAAATAGTGCTGGCTGGTGGGAGTGGAAGGTGCTGACAAATCTGGGGGAAGAAAAAGGATCTTTATTGCGAGTGGGTGATCAGCCTGGCACTGACCACAACAACGGAGCTCGTTTCATTACAGCGGCCGCAGCACGGCCTCCGTGAATTTTCCAGGGAATGCTAAATCAGCCCTGGAAATGATTCAAACAGCAAATTGCTCCCGGCATGGCCATTACAGAGAGCCAACAGCAGCGAGAGAGAGCAAGACAGAAACAATGTTCTTGTCCTGCAGATGTCAAACTTCATGGGCTGTAATAGGTGTAGAGATAAGGCAGGAAAGAGTCAGAGGTCAGAGATTAATTCTTCGAAATATGAATGGAAATAAAGCAGCTGAGTGGTTTTCTGGTAGGAATAGGGTCCTGGTTTTCACCAAGCTCTGATTCAGTGATTGACACATCTAACCTATGAAAGACTTCTTTTAAAAATATCTACATTCTGAGTCCCAATGGAGCTCAGCCTCTCCTGAGCATCTCCTTCGTGCCCATCCCAATCTCCTATGCCAAAGGAATCAATGATTTTTTCTGCCTTCCCCAACTCTAAAATGTCCCTGGGGAATACTGGGACAGAGCACACAGCCGTCTCACTGCTGACAGATCTTCTCCTGCATTGCCTCTGAATGATGACATCCCATTTCCAACCCCTTTGCTATTGATTTTCATGGTAAACCGACATAATTTGGCTGATACACAATTTTCATTTCCCCCGCCACTGATGAATTGTAACATCCTCTCTCTATGCTCTTTTTAAAAAACGCTTAATAGTCTGGGAGAGAAAAGATGACCTTTTAGAGGTGATAATCCCTCTGGTTGAACCTGGGGATGGGTATGGCTTAGCCCCATAGTAACACTCCCTACACAAATGGTAATAATTTTGTGATCAGCCTGCGACTGTTCCAAAAAGTAGGAACAAATGAGTTAAATCACAACTCTAACGCACTTCCTATCCTGTCTATTCCCAAGGAACAGCACGTCAGCAGTACCAGAAGACACATGGATGATAAGTTACTAATAAATTCATTGTGTTGCTGATTTTTAATGGGCTGATAAAAACACTCCTTTTAACAGCGTGCAGCTTGCATGAAATAAATGGCAGAGCTTGGAAAAATATTCTACACTTGAATTGTAAGAATTGCTATAAGAACAGCTATTAATAGCCGTGATTTTGCATTAATCAGGTATTGATTGCATTTTTACCAGCTGAGAGAGCAGCACACGTCGCCTCTCAGCCTTCAAGCTCAGTGCAGGCGGCTGCCGAGCTGCACGGTTAGCAGGGAATCACTAGAGGTCACTTTGATTCCACCTAATGCAACAAAGCCTGAAAGGTCTGGGGGTTTGTTTCTCCCTTTTGTTGTTGTTGTTGTTGTTGTGTGATGCTTTTAAAAAGCAGACTCTTTTTGCACATGTGTGTAAGACTTGTTAATAGAAGCTCCTCAGGCTGATTTTTTTCTGGTGTAAAGAGTGAAACTTTGAAGAAGTTTGTAAAGCTGTGTCTATATTCATCAAGAGGAAATTTGGCCATGAGTTTCTATTTTAATATGAAACATCTTCTACTGGATTTGATATTCCTGATAACAGATGTCATTATTTAACTCTCAGTAAATAGTTCTGTCCTGTCAGGATCCATATAAATAGGAAAAGAATAGCTCCGATGTATAATCCACAAGAAGATATTCCAATTTTGCTGCATATTCAGTTATACCCAAAGGAGAAGTACTATTTAGGTGTATTTCTTTCCTAGCTTCAGTTAGGAAAGAACAGACATTTCCTTGCTAAGAGAAAAAAACACCCCTCGAAAGGATCAGGCAAAACGCTTCCCTGGTACAAAGTGCAGCTCCAAGGGGAGTCCAAACTTGGCCTTTTTTTACGTTTGTGAAGTGACAATTTGCGTCCTTGGGAACGTAAAGCATGACATCCAACTTTTCTTTCAATTTGGACATTTGGGACAGTTTGGTCCTACCCTGCCAGCTTCTCTTGTCACGGGTTCACGAGCGCCTGAGCCCCAGGTGAGGAACCCATGGCACAGCTCCCTCAGGAATGGCATCACTGCTGTCCAGACCCCTGCCTGCTGAGTCCCTGACGGGGCAGGGGCTGCACAGAGACATCCCCCCTGCCCTGATGAGTGGCACCATCCTGCCCGTTGCTAAATGCCATTGGTTTAATCCTGTTTTGGGGAAAGCAGAAACATTTTGCATGTCAGGAATCTCGGTGGTACTTAGGTCCTTCTTGCTGCGCATAGTTCAGCTTTAGCTGCAACCAGCAGATCCCACAAAGCTACACCTTTTCTTCTGCACCTGGCATTGTTCAGCACCTGCTGGAAGGCAGCAGAGCACCTGAGGGATCTGCATCACCCCTGCACTGGGGGGTACCAGCTGCATCCCTTCCACGGTGGCACCACCAGCTCAGCTCCACGCTGCTCAGCACCGACAAAAGCAAGACACGGGAGCTGATGTGAAACTGAAATGTTTCAGAAGGGCTTGTCCCTATCTCATGCTCAGTGCACAGGATGTCTGTGCTTGTGCTTGGGAGCCAAGGAGCCAAGGACAACATCGGTGATGCTGCCTGTCACAATGCTGGTTGCAAGAGCACTTGCTCACTGTGAGCAAACACTTTCACATCCACACACCAGTGAAGGCAGGCCCAGGGGACTCCCTGGTGTCTCCATGAGTGACTCCATAGGTGCCTCGAGGGCAGTGGGTGGGAGAGCCATGGCTATTCTGTGTCTGATGCCCAGGACAGCTCCTGGTGTCAGTGCTGAGTCACTCAGACCGAGCGCCAGTGCACAGACCCAGCTGTGTCAATCCCATACCCAGGCACTGGGGTCTTCTCCAGTCCTTCTATGAGTCGCCCTAAACCTGGGCTTTGGAAGGTGGGAGGTGCCCAAGATCCCCAAAAGGCCCAAGCAAGAAGTCTGTGTTGGGTGGGTGTCAGGGCAAGCCTCCATCCATGCCTCCTCGCCTTGGGGAGCAGGTGGTCTTGGTCTCCTGTTATTCCTCCTGGGAACACATCCCTTCTTCCCCTCCATAGTACACACTTTCAGGGAAATTTCTTTCCAGGGACAGCTCTCCATGGTGCTTCTCAGCCCCCCACAGCTTTTTCTCCCCACGGCACTGTGTGTCCCCCTCCAGATCACATTAAGCAATGTGATGAGCACCTCTCCCATGAGCATCTATCTTCTCCCTTCCTTCCCCTGGGGGGGAAATTGAGTGGGAATAGTTTTAATTAACTCCACTGTACGTGCACAGTGTTTATACCTACGCAGACAAGGCTGAACAAGTGTGCCTTGCTCTTGGAAAGAGAGGCACTGAGGTTTGTGGCCTCTCTGAAGTCCTAATCCCAGAGTGGAGAACCACCTCCAGAGAAAACTCCGGCTTTGAACCACGCTGGGCTTACCCCAGCACGGACACAGAGAGACGGGTGAATATCTCTGGGCCCAGAGCTTGGTCACTCTGCAGAGCTGAGGAAAGTCTGTGTGCACCCCACACCAGGACCACTGGATGAATCAAGGATGCCCCAAATGTAGCCTGGGACCTCATGGAGAATCTCTGCAGGGGGCTGATGTGACATTTTGGGCAGGATTCAGAAGCAAAGTTAGGACATTTACATTCGGACAGATTTGCTGCTGTCTCTGTGAGCTCTTGGTGTCTCAGCTCGCTCATTAGTCTGTGGAGATCTTGTCCAGCCAGACTCCTCCAGCCAGCAGGTATCTCCTCGCCATGGAGGTACATGGAGGCACAATCAGAAGCCAAAATAATTTCTTAGCCTTGATCTGGCTAAAGCCTTGTGGGTCCTCCTTGTGATGTATGTGTGTGATGCAGAGTTTAACATCATGCAAAAAGCCAGCTGTCCTCTTTTCCAAAGGTATTTAGAATGGACTTAAAAATCCAGTAGGAAGCATGCTTCTTTTATATATAAGGATGGCAGCTAACACTGGCAGCTGTGAGACATCTAAAATTTAATTGAGTTTTTTAACCAATGTATGAATTAAGAGGGCTTTCAAATAGTCTGACTGTTTGTTGGTAAAGGTTTTGGGTAGTCCCTGCATTTTACCATGTGCCCACAGAGGAGATCCCTCAGAGTGGCACACGGGCTGTGGGTGATACCTGATTCACTCTGTTTCTCATCATGTGGACCCCATAGACTGTGGAAAATTATCCTCAGAGATGTGTTCCTGCCCATCTCTGGTAAAGCCAGGGTGGTAACAAGCTACTTGCTCAAAATCAGAAGAAACCCCATTGAAAGGACAAAGACCGAACCTGGTTCACTCAAAGCCCAGCATTGTTCTGGCAACTTGTTTGTCTGTAACAAGGATTTTTATTTTTTTTTTTTCTGTTTTCTCCTTCCTACAGCTATTTATAGTTTCAGTTCATAACCGGTAGTTAATAATTTCAAAGTAGTCAAGCATGTGGTCACCCACACAGAAGATGTGACTGATTCTCCTGCACTGCCTGAGAAGTGTTGCCCATGATATTCAGGATCTTCCTGCAAGGATCAATGGGGAACAATGGAAAGATGCCCTGCTGCCTTGGGAAGAAGGTCTTGCTGAGTCTACGACATTCTGCAAGGCTCTGAAAGAGTTTGCAAAGCCATTACTTTCTCCTGAATATGCCACAACTTGGATTTTCATGGTTATATTTATTTTTACTGAATTTAACCCCCTCTTTTCAAAGTGCAGCTGAAAGTTCCTGAATACATGGGTTAAACCTTATTGCACTCTGGATCAAAGACTAGTATTTCATGCCTACTCCTGCACTGTTGTGTAGTGACAAAGTTCCTGGTGACTTAAGTGGGAGAGAGGCTGTGTCCTGGGAGACAAAACTTAATTGAGTGTAATACCACAGGGCACGTAAAGTAGGACAACACAGTCTGACCTCATTTTGCCCATACATAACCCTACTGACATCAGTGGGAGCTGCACAT
Organism: Pomatostomus ruficeps; assembly: GCA_013400735.1. Taxonomy (NCBI): domain Eukaryota; kingdom Metazoa; phylum Chordata; class Aves; order Passeriformes; family Timaliidae; genus Pomatostomus; species Pomatostomus ruficeps. The sequence goes on along the minus strand of VYZT01043851.1, from coordinate 18,642 downwards.
ACGCAGTCAGGAGGTGACATTTGCCCACTCTTGGCTGCTCTAGGAAATTCTTACTCGCCTGATAAATTCAATTATTTTATGGTGCAACATGAGAGCGATGGATACACCAGGTAAAGCTGAGCAAACACAGCTCAGCTCCCTGCCTGTCTGAAGCTGTGGAAAAACTTCTTTTGGCGCTGGTGGTTGTTGGATTGAGCCCACAGTACACAGTGATTCATAATCATTTTCCTCAATGAAAGCAACCAGGTTGGTTTGTTGTTATTTGTGGGATCACATATTCATTATTTGCAAGTATTTGAATGGCAGTTGGACTTTCTGATGCCTGTGAACCCCATAGCTTCCACTGGTGTTAGCACAAAATGGTTATTCACGCAAATACTGTGCCAGAAGAGACTTGTTTGATACTGTACATTTATTACACTCCTGTTTCCAGAAAAACTTTGCTGAGTAGAAAGGGCATCATTTGGCAAAGCCAACAAAGCTTACACCAAACCAGTGACTATTCCAAGAGAATTGTTCATGAGTAATCCTGAGACTAATATTTATTTGCATTCATCACAGTGTAATAATTAAAACCAGTTCTTACTGCTGTAGGAAACAGGCTGGGGCTGACTTACAAGGAAGAGGTGAGCTGGGTGAGTGAGGTTTCAGCTCTCTGCTCAGGGCAGGCTGCAGGAGCAGGAGCAGAAGCAGAGCTTGGCAGAGCTCTGAATGTCCCAGATTTTGAGCCTGGGATTTCTTAAAACTAATCTCGCTTTAACTCTTTGGGCTCCTTCCTCTCAGAATAAATGCAAAGAGAAAATAATGGAAGATTCCCGATAGATGGGATGCAATGCTGCTTTATTTAGGAAAACTGTTAGCTTATTTAACAATACCAGTTCCTCAGAGGGATGGAGCCCTTCCATCCTTGCAGACATGGGCGACTTGACAGAGGGTGGCCTCCAGCAGCTTGCTCTAAGTGGGCTCAGTATGGGCTGAGATTAGACCCAGGACCAACAGACGCTGCTTACAGCCTAAACTGCTCAAAAAAAGCTCATGAAATGTTTTAATGCTCCAAACTAGCCAAAGCCTGAGCTTCCTGAGTTGTATTCTGATGTTAATAAGCTTCCTCCACCCAGTGAAACCCTGCAACAGGTCTGTGACACAGTGCCTGTCTGTCATGAGACCAAAAGGATGTCGCTGTAATTGCACACAGATGTGTATCATCCACTCCCTTGCAGAGAATGCCATCAAAAGACTCAAAACTTGGAAGGATACAGCATTCCCAAGTATATTTTCCTGTGAGCACATCCCCTTTCCAAGGGAGACATCCTCGTGTCTCAGAGGTCTGGTCCAGGCAAGCTTTGCCCCAGGGATGGGCTGAGGAAGGAGAGGTCCCTGTGCCATTCCCAGAGGGCAGCGAGCTGGGCAGACCTGCATGAAGCACACGGTGTTCTCTCAGCATCCCTGCTGCCCTGTCCATGTCCAAGCCCTCCTGCCCCTGGGCAGCATCCTGATGTGACTTTGGTGGCCGAGGAACCCTCCACAGTCACACAGAGCATCCCTTGTCACCTCTCCTTCTCAGTAACACAAACGGACATTTGTTCACACCAAACTGAGCAAATCTAATATTTATTTCACATTTAGGTTACAGGACATCAAAACAAATATTTTTACCCCAAACAGATTTCCTGACCTTGTTGTTTCACTCCTGATTTGCAGTATTTTTTGTCCAAAGACATGTCTTTCTCTCACTTAAAAAAGAAAGGAAAAGAAGTTATATAGGGTCCTGCATTTGGCTTTAAGGTGCACAATTGCCTGTGCACCCAGATCACCTCTGTATGCCACTTTTGATTTCACTGGAACCAGGACAAGATCATTAAACTCATAGTTCCTGGATTTGCTCACTACTTTTCATCCCTGAAAACCAAAATTATTTAAATACATAAGCCTAAACACCCCAAATGCAAAGCATTACAAATTATATTTAACAGTCTTGGCGCAAACAGTGGCTGTGGGGCTCCTATCAAATCTGAGACAATTCCACTGCTTGTAAAGACACATTTTTTAAAGATTATTTTTTCCCTTTCAGCCTGCGTAGGCCAAGGATCACATTAACACTGCTCCTTTGAAAGCTCTGAAGGGCTCTGTACGTGGAAAATTGACCTTTTTTTCAGTTAAGTTTGAACTAGTTTCAGGGCAGAAACTGCTGAAGAGAGAATTTCAAAAGCTTAAAAAATCTAGTGGTCCCTTATGGCTTGCAGTAATGAGTAAGATAAAATGCTCTTTCTGGTTTCCTTCCCCCTGTAATTGAAAGAGATGCTGTACTGGGGCTGCAAAACTGCTACCCAATTATCGCCCAGCCGAGCTGATTTACATCTCCTGCTCAGCCTCGGCGTGGTGTGAGATGCTCAGGAGGGCCAATGTAAACATGTTTATGTCCTGGTAGGATACACTGAGCTCCTAATATCAGGATAATAATATTACCCATGTGTACATATATGTGCATGTATATGTCTAAAGACCCAGCTAAGGAAACTTCGCCGTGTGAGGGCACGAAGAGCTGCTGGCTGGGGCACAGCACAGCTACCTGGCTGTGAAAGACCTTGTTTACCCTAGCACTTGGCTTGGGTTTTAGTTTCACCGTGGATGTGATCCTCTTTTACTGGCCCATCCAAGCTTCCCTTTGGAGGGTTTGCCTGGTGGCTGAGCACCAGGGCACTGCTTGAAATAGTGGTCAAGTAAACACAAAACCACAAACTAGTCCCAGTCTCATTAGGGTCATTTCTCACGTTGGCTTGGGTGGGGGAGGTGGAGAGGACCGGCAGCTGCTGGGGGGCTGCCCTTCGGGGCACCTCTGCTTCCCCACAGAACCCTCCCAAATGAGCTGGCCTTGCAGAGCTACGCAGTATTTCACAGGTAAATGACAGACTGTCTGCGTGGCTGCAGGTGGGAGGAGAGGGAGGTTGTGACCATCACATGAAGCAGCTCTGGTACAATTCCTGACATGTTTGAAGAGTCCAATACCAAATCCCACAGGATCCTCACTCTGTGTCTCAATGTCATCAGAGTAAAATCCTCAGAGATGGGGGTGTGAGATAGGAATGCCATCACATATCAGACATTTCAGGAAGTCTCTGTAATTTCTTTAATTATTCAGACAACAGAGCACAAGGATAATAGCTTCAAGTACATTCTTATACATTATTTTGACAGTAATAGATATGTATTTAGTCATAAACTATTCTGTAGCCACCACTATGTGTACATTTTATACAAACTATTGCCATACTTGGACCCTGAAAATGGACAGTGACATCTCCTAGACGTTTTGCACAAGGTTATGACAGTACATCCTTCATAGAGAGCTGTAGCTGTGGGTTGGATTGGCCCATCTGAGGAAGCACTTCTGACGCACACCACAGAGGGGTGATCCTGACGAGAGACGCCAGAGGGAGAGGTGGAATTCAGACATGATGAGAGGAAGACATAAAGCTGCTTGGGGTAAGTGCAGTGGAGAACATGGCACAGCATTTCTGTGTCCGGTGAAACAGGCTGATCCTGGTGTAAGAGCATCTTAGCCTCTCTCACATCACATCTCGGCCTTCGGGTGAAGATTAAATGAGGCAGTGTCTGGTGTGGTCCCATCCAAGCACCTGCCCTGCCCTGACACAGGTGTGGGCTCTGGTCTGATGGCTCTTTTACATCTCAGTTGTGATTTAGACTGAAGCTCTTGAGCCAGTGGCTTTTAGTTTGATCACTCTGATCCCTAAACACCTCCACCACCCGACCTCTGGAGAAAGCAGCTCCCAACACGGTCATTTCTTTGACTATAAAGGCCTTAAAAATGGCAGCCACCTCTCAGAGACAGGCTAAGAGAGCTCAGATGTCCAGACATTGCCATACTAAGGCCAGACTCTTACAGCAGAGACTCATTTGTTCCACGATCACATTCTGACGCAAATCGGCTGGGTTTGCAGCCCTCAGCACACCCCAAAGACAGGGAGGTGGCAGAGTCCGAGCTGGGGTGGGCAGCAGGTCCTCAGCACCCACCAGGCAGTCCACAGTCCCCCATGACGCCCCACATCAGGTGTGCATGAGGGTGGCTTGGTTCCTCTCCTGGCGCTGCAGCACGCTGTGGTCACTCTGTAGCCTCATCACCTTGGCCATGTCTGAGCTTTGGAGGTTGGAAGCAGGCCTGGACTGGAGGTTGACAGGAAGGATAGACCACATCCATCTGTTGGGGCTTGACACAGCAGAGCTCGCATGTGGGGCTCAACCACCAGCTCCTGACAACCCTCCAGAAGCTCGTAGGATTACAGCATGGAAGAGCACGGTCTCCACTCTCTGGAGATGGCCCCAGCAGGGACATTCCGGGAGGCTGCGGAGCTGCTGTCCATCCCAGCAGGGAACATGGCTGTGTCTCTGGAGCAAATGGCCTGGTGGATGAACGTCCTAGATCGGCGAGTAATGGAAACCAAAGAAAAGGTGAGAAGACATTCAAGGCAAGCTCCCTTCTGGCACGGTCCCGTCGCAGACGCGCACACACATGCACACACAATGTTTTGCAAAATTTTAAAGGGATCCTGGAAACCCTCCATGAAGGAGCACATGGTGCAGCAGAACCTCACTGATCAGCACCTGTCAAGGATGATCCCCTCGCGGTGGGTTGGGGCTGGGACCAGGCAGGGGATGCAGCGCTGGCCCCACCACTCAGCTCCTAAAACACATCTCCAGCACGTTCACCCATCGGTGGCTCAGGACAGGCTCCTGCGTTATGGCTAAGGGATGTCTCTCAGGATAAATTAACAAATCTCTATCCTTCTGTTTGTTTTGCAAAGGGTGCTTTGCTCTGTTCTCGGTGGCCCCAAGCCCCGTGCTGTTACTCAAAGTGGCCAGTGAAATCTGGTGGCCTTCTCCTCCTTCCAGCACCAGCCACGTGAATCCCTCCAACTCACCAAAGTCAATGTCTCTCCCTCAGATTTCCATCTTCTGGGCACCCAAATTGAAGCCCATTGGAATCCCAATGTTGCCACAAGGTGAAGGCAGCTGCCTGCCTTCACATTAACATGCTTCAAACGGAAAACTTGATCTAGCATCCTCAGAAATCAGTTTTAAGAGCCATCCACAGTCTCCAGACCAGACTGGGAAGTGGACACAGAGCTGGGGCTGGAGCTGGAAGAGAGGAGCATTGCCTGAGCGCGGATGGGGAGCCAGGGCTCTGGAAACCCGTCTACCAGTCGCTCGTGCAAATAAGTGAGGTTCTACTGTCAGTACAAGAGATTCCAGGTTATGCACAGATGTGATGGATTTGTTTCCTTAATTAAAGTACCAAAATTAAATGTTATAAGCAACACATCTAAATAAAATAATGGGCACTCATTTAGGCATCATGTTTCCTAAACCAATAAGCAAAAAGGAAAAAAAAATGGGATGCACCAGGAACTCTTAGTTATTATATACTAACCAAACTGTGCATGGCACATTTTATTTCTATAAAACTATTAAAACTATTACAAAATATTCAAAAATACATTTTAGTAAATTTACAGCAGTTATTTCTCAATTTATTAATGCAAAACATCCTTTTCCCCCCTCTGTACAAACTACCATCTCCATCGTCACAGAATTGCCGCCATGTGCGCTTTTTAAAAAATATTATTTTCTAATAAACTTTTTCTGAAGTTAAAAATAACAAAGTTTCTTACGGTTTTTGCAAATAAAAAGTTTGTGTAACAGTCTTGACTTCCATGAACGTGGCCAAATGGTGTTTTTACAAAGCAAAACATGGAAAACAATACAGGAAATGATGTTACATTTGAAACTATTTAAATTAAAATAATATATTCTCATATTTTACACTATTTCAAAAAACGAAATGTGATTCAGTTAAGTATTGATCTCTCAAAAAAATCTAATTTACAATTCTGTGTATAAAAATATAATTTACGGACCCCCATGAAGTTTGTCTTTTTTGTGTGAGTTTGTTTGTTTGTTTGCTTGTTTTTTAGACTTGCTGAAATGAAGGAGCAATGTAATGGAGAGATGGGAAAGTACAGAATTTTGTTTTCTGAAAGTCAGGACACACGTGACATGTAGAAAAATAGACTCTGCGCAGTTTTGCTTGGCCTCACAAAATAATTTTTTCCCCTGTGAGTAGAGTTCACATGATAATAAATTATCAAAGAAACTATTTAAGGCTCTTGAAGGTCCGGTTCATATCATTTAAAACATCTATTCAAAATACCAAAGAAATAAATATCCAGGAGAGGAGGAAAAAAAAAACAACCAACAAACAAAACAAAAGAACAAATAAAAATATATATATATTTATAAACTAAACAGAACAGAACTTCCAGGGGTCTTTGTTTCCCTTAAAGTCTACTTTGGACTGTCCTACTTAATTATTATTATTTCATTATTATTATTTTTAAGTCTTAATCCGTGCTCTCTTTTAAAAATATGTATTTTTTTCCTTTTTTTCTTTTAGGTTTTTCTTTTCTTTTTTTTTTTCTCTTTTTTTTTTTCTCCTTTCTCTCTCTCTCTCTCTGTCTCCCTCCGTGTGTCTGTCTCTCCGTCGGAGCCTGGCGGGCGGCTGGGGCAGCGTGGGCCCCCTCAGCTGGATGACACCACCATGCCCAGCGGGTGCAGAGAGTCACTATCCAGCACCCAGCTGCCGATGCGGTAGAGGAGCCGAGAGTACCAGTGGATGCCGGGGGCCGTGGGGTCTCCCAGCGGGGACCCCGCCATGGAGGGACAGAGGGCGGCCAGCACGGCCTGCAGCAGGCGGAAGGGAGCGAAGGCCCAGTGCGCCCAGCTGTGCTCCTCGATGACGGCGTAGCACGAGGCCAGCACGCGGTCGATGAGGATGGTGCCCTGCGCGGTGAGCGGGGCGTAGGCGCCCGACGCCTCCTCCCGCAGCGACACGCGGTGCACGGCCGCCGGCAGCAGCCGCTGCCCGCCCTCGCCCAGCACGAAGACGCGCTGGCCCGGCCGCACGCGGCTGGCAAACAGCGCCTGGCTGCCGGCGGGCCCCGCCTGAGACTCGTTCTGCTGGGGCGCCACGAACACCAGGTGGGCGGCCGTCAGCAGCAGCCGGGCCCGGGGCTGCTGGGTCTCAATGACGTAGAAGAGCTTGTGGGAGCCGTCCTCCCGGTCGAGGAAAGTGAGGAAGTCACTGTAGAGCAGACGGCCTTCCGTGTCGGCCACCAGCACCCTGTCTCCCGGCCTCAGGTCCTTCACCAGCTTGGTCCCGCCTTGCTCCAGGTGCACCATGGCCGAGCCAGGGAAGCAGCCCCCAGATTTGGCCGCCACTGAGTTTTCTGTGCAAGGAGAGAGGCATAGCAGGGTTAGGGGAGACAAACACTGGGCTGGGGCATGGGGCATGCTGGAGCTTATCACTTCCCCAGCCACCCCAACCCACCCAAGAAGGTGCGGGACACAGCCAGATTTCCCTCTGAAATTCCTCCATCCTCGTCTATGAATACGCCCCATTTGCACTCAGCAGGTCAAGTGAAAATCCCTTTCCTGCCAGATTTGAGCCAGTGCATCTCCCTCTGGGTTAAGAGTTACAAGAATGATTTGTCTCATTAAGGAAATGAGCCAAAATATTTCCACTGAGAAAACTGATCCAGAACAAAATCTCTTCTGGAAGAACTTTGCATTTGGCTACTGTTTACCCTGCTTTGACACCTGATGCCAGATAACTTGCAGGCTTTCAAAGCTGCAAGTTTTGCTGGCATGAAGTTCCTTCTCTAAGCAGGTTCTGTGCTCACGATGCTCGGTGTCCTCACTCAGCTCTTACTGAAGGAGCACATCAAGGGCAGCAAACAGCAGAGAACAGGAGGAGGCTTTGCCCCAAGCTGCACACAAATTTTGCCACTGTCAAGCAACAGCCTGAATTTCCTGAGTCCCCCTCTGTCATACTGCAGCCCCCATGCTGCCTCCAGCCCTTGCTGCTCTCCTGCTCACCATGGTGGCTACTGGGGCACACGCCGCCCTCATAGCACCCCTGCCTGGCATCACCAGCACTCTGCTTCACTCCTCTTTCAAAAAAGAAAAAAGCTTCTCCCTCCCCACTAGAAGAAGGATCCTCTTCTCTGTCTCAGGGTGTGTGGTCCCTGAGCAGCCCAACATCTGTGCCAGGCCCAAGCAAATGCCTCCTTCACCCCCTCCAGTTCTTGGGAGTTACTCAGAGTTTAGACACTACATGCCGTCATCAGCTGCTGCTGCTTTCCAGTGCTACTGAGAGGGACAATCTCAGACTTAAAGAAAGCAAAAGTAGCAATGAGACTCTAAGTTTCTCTTGCAAATCACCTTTTGGAAGCTCAGCCACTTGTAGGGCAGTGGGAAAAATTTTTGCTGTGTTCCAGGCTGGTCTCTGTCTTAACAGAGGGACTTGCAATGTTCCTAAAAGCTCTGGTTTTCTAAATATTGGGTGTTACCTCATGGTATGTCATGTTTAACGTGTCTTTGCTACTGCTGTTGAGATTCCCCATCCCTGCCTTGCCTTTCCCTGGTTTCTCACAGTTACTCCCTATACCAGTTAAGAGGTCTGGTGATTTAACCTCCTAAAGATGGACAGATTTTATATTTTGCCTCCTTGGCTGTTACTGAAATTCTTATGATTTAAACAAATCCTTAGAGTGTCTCCTAATGACTTTCTCAGGAAGGACAGGAAGGGTGAAAATTAGACTGTTATTGATTTGCTAATGACTTTATCACTTCTCCTTCAGAAATGAAGCAGCAAGATCTCCGAGGCCTCCCTCTTCAGGGAGGACATGGCAACAAACAAGCTATGTGCTTTATGTGGAGGCCTCTGCTAGCAAACTACACCTTCCTACAAGCCGGCAGCAAAGGTCTGGCTGGAGCTTTGTTTGCATATTCAGGGACTTGATGAATAGATGTAGTAGTGTAGCAGCTCTACAAACATGCCAGTGAATTGGCAGAGGTGTGAAAATCTGCTTCTTTGAGCAGTGCTTGTTTGGGTTCTCTAATTAAAATCCAATAAAGGATCAGCATTGTCATTCTGATTCATGTAATAAATGCAGACACTCTTGGAAGAGAGGACACTTCCATTTTTTTCCCAGCTTCTTCCCCGCCTTTTCTCCCCCTCCCTATTTGTTCAGGTGCAGAAACCCTATGTGCCAATTCACACACATACTCTCCAAAAAACCCAGGACCTTCCAAGCACTATTTGCACAGCAGAGCCACTTTTCCAAGGCACTCAAGATCTGTATTTGAATTTTAAATGTAGAAGCTTGCTCTAAATACATGCTGTAGCGCATTATCAATGTCCCTTTTACCACCCCTGCCTCTCCCTCCTCTGTTCTGGTGACAATAATTCAGGCCTTGGGGGAACTCTTCTTTGCATTCCAGTCTCCTGGATCATACTTTTTGCAAACAGAGATCTAGATAAAGAATCTTCCTGCTGGCATTATGGGATTTAATCTTCTCATGAGATGCTCTGTCATGAAATGAGGTTTGGACAGTTTAAGATCAGGCTGAGAGGGTGGAATTCAAGCCTGCTCCCTTCAGCCTGCCTCGTACAGTCACACGACCCTGCCTGACACCCTCCCAATATTGCCCCCAAGTCCGTGTGTGCCGAATCTCAATGAGCAGCTTGGGGTTGCTCCTCTCCTATGAAACACCCCTGGGGTGGATTAGGAGGTACTCCTGGGCTAAGGTCATCACACACCACAATCGGACACCTTGCGCGACAAAGCCCATCTCAGCTATTGGAAGCTTTGGGTCTCTACACAGCTGACAGCTTTGCAGGGCCTCTTTTCAGCTAGAAAGGACCCAGGAGCTGAACAAAAGCAGTAGCAGGCTCTCAGGAGAAAGCCCACATGGGCCAGGAGAGGTGCACAGCCCCTGGGGAGCTCCAGGCTGGAGTGGGGGGGATGAACCCCTCCTGCAGGTGGGCACGGCAGGGCCGGGCTGGTTTCCCTGCCGTGGGGCTGCTGGGTTTGAAGCAAACGGCTATATTTGAAGAAAACCCATTATTTTCTTTTGCAGCCAAGTGTTTCTTGACACTTCCAGCAGGTTACTGGGCTAGAGTACGCTCTTAAAAAGAGCTTTAGGTGTCATACAGCTGGATGGAGGGAGGCGGTGGGGCTGGGGGCTGGCATATGCCAACAGATTTGCTCCCCCAAAAAACGTGTCAAGTGTCAAGAAAAGGAACTCTGCAAGTCGGGGATTTCTTGCAAGCTGTTCCCAGGTTGAGACAGCGTGTGGCGTTGTAAGCACAGGGGAGGGGAGGAAAAAAAATCATGTGTATCCCTATCTGGGAATTTCCTAGCGGCTACCGCTGAAGGAGGCTGGGGACCACGTTACTTATTTATTTTCCTGGCCGGCTCCCACTCGGAGATTAGCACTCGCGAGTAAGGCGTGCAGCCAGCGGGGCGGCTGGAGACGGCCACGAGTGTTTGTGTTGAACATGCTCCTTGGATGGAGAGAGCATCACATCCCACGGGGGGAGGAGAAGGGTGTGTAGCTGCGACGCAGCGCTCGTGGGAAGGCTGACCAAGCAAATCACCCAAATAAAAATGCTGTGAAAAACTGCTGCAGCTGGCTGGGCTTTCTTTTTTCCTTCCCCCTCACTCTTTCCTTTCCCCCACCTCTGCTCCGGCGGGGTCGCTAAGAGGCGGGGAAAGGCGGGCTGCGCTCTGGGGGCTCCGCTCCCATCCCCGCGGGAGCCCCGGCGGGGCGGGCCGGGTGATGGGGACCCTGCAGGGAAGGGAGGAGGGCGCCCGGCGGCAGAGACAGGGCACAGAAGGCTCTGGGGCGCTGAGTTGTGGCCCGGGGGTGTCTCCCCACCCTGACGTGTCCCTGGGAAGGCTGCCCGCCTTACCTGCTTTGACGGAGCAGTGGATGTGCGCCTTGGACTCGTAGTAGACCCAGTCGAAGCCAGCCTCGACGGCCAGGCGGGCCAGCATGCCGTACTTGCTGCGGTCCCGGTCCGAGGTGGTGATGTCTACGGCGCGGCCCTCGTAGTGCAGGGACTCTTCGGAGTGGTGGCCGTCCTCGTCCCAGCCCTCGGTAACCCGCAGCTTTACCCCGGGCCACTGATTCATCACCGAGATCGCCAGAGCGTTCAGCTTGTCCTTGCAGCGCTGCGGGGACACGGGCAGACAGGGAATGGTCATTGTGGGGGAGCTGCAGCCAGGGGAACACCCCCCTTCTCTATCGATACCCCCTTGGGCCACATCCTGCCCTCCCTCCCAGCCAAAGAGGCCGCATCCCTCCCCTTCCCGCCGAACACGGCCCAGGATGGGCTCAGCCAGAACTGAGCATCTTCTCCCCCGCTGCCAGGGAGGGACGGGGATGTAGGTGAGGAGGAGGACAGTGAAACCTGGGGACACGGGATGAACAGAGGATGAAACACCACGAAAACCCACAGGGACTGAACCGCTCCCTCCCCCGACACCTGCTGCGGGGACAGGGGGACCCCCCTCCGCCGCACCGCTGGCGCTGGGGCGTGAGTGTGGCGATTCAAAGCCACCTGCACGGAGCAAATTCCTGCCGCTAAGTGCCCTGTCCCTTCCAGAAAGCAAAGTTTCTGCCCAGAACAAACACTCGCCATATATCTCGGAGTCACGGATTCCCCCCCGGAATGTCTCCCCGGGTCTTTTCAGCTTAATTCTGTGTTGAAAAGGGTATCAATACATGTTAACAGCCTTTATGTGCTGGAGGGAGGGGTGGGGTGTTTTTCTGTCCCTTCGCCCATCACTCATTAGAGCCCTCAAAGCTGCATGGGCTGGGAGCATTCACTCCGCTTCAAACATACATCGGCGCTCGCCTACAAAGCCGACCAAATCCATACAATAATATAGCTCTTAGTGGGAAGATGAAAAGCAAGGGAGGGCCAAGAAGGGAAGTTAAGCGGAGCAGGGATGCTATGCAAGCTAGGAGCCCCTTTGTGTGGAGTGAAACCCTTCCAACTCCGTGGAGAAAGCACTGCAGGGATTTTCATCCACCCCCCGGAGCCACCAGACTTCCCTGGGCTGAACCGGGCCCGGCAGCACCAGGGGCACGCAGGGACCGAGTAATGAGGGGCACAGGATGGGGGAAAGTGAGGAAAAGGGGAGCCTCAGCCCCGGAGGGTGGTGAGCTCTAAATGAAACCCCGAAAGTTTTGGGGAGATTCCTATCTTAGCCAGCTGGGGAATAGACACAATAGCGAGAGGGGAAAAGGACTCTCAGCCCTACAGAAACAGAAAATCAGCACCAAAACCACTGAAAAGTGCTTCACTAAAGGTACGAAGTTAGAAACACACACGTTGCCAGCTTTCTTCCTCCTTTTTGAGAGGAAAACAACTCGTGTATATACCCGATGCGGGTCTCTTGATGCAAATATCGATGTGGATGAAAGCCACGGCAGGATGCAGTAAGCTGCTCTTCCCGCACTTTTGCTGGCCTGACTGGTATGCTCGGCCTTTTGCGGGACCATTCTCCCCAGTGTGCTCACAGCACACCCTCTAACAGACCCCAAAGTTCCCCTTTCACAGCTCCCAGGAAGGCAAAGCCCCACCATTACTCCGACAACGCTACTTTCCGGGACGTGACAAGGTTGCTCATCAAGAAAGTTCCCGGGTGTCCACCAACAGCCGTAAAAGTGACTCCAGCAACACACAGGTACCCGAAAGATATAAAACACAGTCCTGAGCTCACTTTGGACTCTCTGGCCTACCGTTTTATGGAGAGAGACGGGTGTTTGGGTTTCGACACCGTTCCCGGCAGCAAAGTGCAGCAGCACAAGGAAGTTGAGTTTGATTTATTTTATTTTTTTCCCTCTGTTCCTCTCACACCTGAGTGGATAGATACGCTCTTCCACTGACTTGCAGGGCAAAGGGGGAGAAGGATCAAACGTCTCAGCTACTGATAAGGCGACAGCACTGCGCGACACGGCAATGTCTTGCCCCGCACGGGAGTCTGCGGGTGAGGGGGGCGCGGGCAGGGACGCGGGCAGCGCCGAGGGGCTTTGGCCGCTCCGGCCCTGCCAGCACCAGTTCCCGGCTCCAGGCGAAATAAAGAAGAAGAAACAGCCTCCTAAAGGACTTTTCTCCCTTTTATACTGCCTGAGCTGGATTGTCAGAGTCAAAAGCCGTGAAGCCCAGACTATTTATTAATTCATTGGGTCGTGTGCCACAAATCAAGCCCAATTCTGTTCAGCCACCGTGAAGCTCAGCAGGGCTGCCTCCACTAACGCTTTGTGTGCAGGCAAAGTTGTTCAACAAGCCCTCTCCTGCCAGCTCCTAATCTCTTCACAAATGAATTGCTTGAAGGAAACACTTAACAGGTACCTGTCAGTGTAAACAACCTGGTGGGCTTCCTAAATGCCAAGTTGATCTCTAAATTCCTCACATCACGCACCGGTTGTGTGCCTGCATTACACGAGATTGCTATTTTATTTCATACAAATTCCAGCTTTATCATACTGACCTGGCCTCCTTATCTCTCCCCCGAATCCAGCCAATGGCCAGGGCGGAGGAGAGGAAAGGGAGGAAGGGGGGAGCCCTTAGCAAACTGCTGGTGTCACCTGCAAAGTTGAGAACCTGACTTACCTACCTCTGTTTGCGTTTTTCCCCCCTTCTGGAGTTAATATTAACTAGCGGCTAATGCATTCGGCAACCACTCTGCAAGTTTAACGATTCTGTCCATGAAAGATCTCTCCATGGTTGAAGGGCTCCCGAAGCTGGCGTTTAAAGGCTGGGATTTAACGAGAGGCTGCTGGCCGAGGGAGAGAGGGAGGGAGAGGAAAGCAAGGCAGGGAGGCCAGCGGCAGGACGGCACCTCGGCTCGCCGAGCACCCGGCCGTGCCCGGGGAACGGGGGCAAGGGCAACCCCTCCGCCCGCTCCCCGGCCCCGCTTCGCTTCCCCGCTCCCCGCCTGGCCCAGGGGTACCGGAGCCCCGCTCGCTCCCCGACCCCACTCCCCCACCTCGCTCCCGTCTTTGCCGCCGGGTACCCGGCCCTGCGGCCTCCCCGGC
>VYZT01043849.1:0-11616 GCA_013400735.1 Pomatostomus ruficeps | reverse complement strand
AGAACGGTTAAAATAACATTAAAATAGGAAAAAAGGAAATATTTGCTGCACAAATCCTCCCCTTCCAGCTTTATTTTCGTTTACAGCTGTGCAAGCTGAGCGTAAAACGCAGCTATTTTGACTTTGTAGTATTTTACGTCTCGTTTGAGCGGTTTTAAAAATCGATCGAAGGCAGCCAAGAGTTTGGACCTTTTCCCTCTTCCCCTGTTCCGCGGCGCTCGGTTTTATGCGGCACCTTTTCCGCTAAAAAGGCTCCGAGGAGGCTGAGCAGCGAAATAAAACCCTGCCATGCTCTACTAAACCTTATTACCCCAACCAGCACCGTTTGAATGTTTTAAAACTTTCATCCCCTGGGCCCCTGCGGGAGGGAAATGTCGGCTTGGCGGCGGATTTATTGCCCCCAAATTCTGAATTTCCATTGGGTCTGCTCCAGTGGCTGTCAGCTGACCTGATTAAAGCCCTGCCTCTCCTCCAGTCGGTTCAGACCAGCTTGGCTGCCACACAGCGAGCTGAAACCCGCGCCGGCCATCTGCTGCGCGAAATTAATTTATTTTGGAGAACTTTAATTCAATTACCAGGCCCCTGTTCCGTGGCAGGTGTAGGAGACAAATCCATATTTCAGGTTCCTACGTGGGCTCCGGTGTAGGCAGCTGAGGAGTGAGAGGAGGGCTCGGCTGATAGGAAGGGAGGGAGAAAGGATTTCCCTGGAAGCTTCGATTACAGCTTCAAAACCGAAAACTTAAACAGGCTTTGGAATCAGGAATATTTAAAAGGTTCCTGTTGTGACCTTGCAGATCCTGCTGGTGTTGCACACAACGCTGCAGCATGCTGGGAATTATATAAATCCTGAGAGTCAGTTAATATTTCCAATCTCTGGCTCACAAATTACCATGAAAATGGGGAATATTTCAGGATCCGACAAGGCCTTTACCCATTTCTTGGCTCGGGGTTGTGGCTCGGCTCGTGTGTGGCTTTGGGGGGTGCTGGGAGCCCTCCTGTCCCAGCTGTCAGCTGCTGGGAGGAGCTGCTCTCCATGGAGCCGCTGGAATCCAGGCCCACCGGGCTGTGAATGCCCTCATCCCACAGGAAAACATGGAATTGTGGTTTAAAAATTCCAAGGAGCTCCCAGGATGCACTTGGCCTCACCATGACAGGGGTGGCTCTTCCTTATTTATCAATAAAATATGGGAAAAAAAGGAGCTTTGGGCTTAAAAATTCCAGGGGAAGCTCAGGTTGGAATCAGGAGGGATTTTTCCATGGAAAGGGTGGCCAGGCCTTGGCACTGCCCAGGGAGGTTTGGAGTCCCCATCCCTGGAGGTGTCCAAAGAATTCCTGGAGGTGGCACTCAGAGCTCTGGGTTGGGGGCAAGGTGAGGATGGGCACAGCTTGGACTCGATCCCAGAGGATTTTTCCAGCCTCAATGATCCTGGGATTATTTTGATATGTCTTAAAGGAAAACTTTCACCTCTCCTTCAAACTTTAATTTCCTTCAAACTTCATTTTTTCCTTCAGACAGCTCAATGTTGAATCAGTTTTGAAGATAAAGGAGGAAAATGTTTTACCAGAGTGAGTATAAATCTGTTTATTGATAATAATTTTTTGAGGAATTGATAGATTTTTACTTTTAAACCAAATTGGGAAAGAAAAACACGCAAGGTCCCAAATACCACTGCAATAAACCCATTTCTTGCCCAGCTCTACTCAACCTGCAGATTCATTTCACTCCAAACTCGGTTACCTTCTCCTGAAAGGTCAGATAAAAATGGTCTTTTATTACTGGCCTGACATTTTATTAAAATCCCGGCTGTTTTATTGTGTGTGGGAAGGGAAGTGCTGGTGTGGGAATGCACAGGAGGGGACAGGGGAGCTCTGCCGCTTCCACCCACTCCATCCTTGGATGTGCTGAGCCTCAACACCACAGGAAATATTTTTCTCACCTGACTTTCTGGCAATAAAATTGTTCTTAACTTTCAAATTTTTTTTTTTTTTTTTTTTTTTAGTATTTTTAGTCCTGCTGTTAATCTGGATTTTTGGGAATATCCATCAGCTTTGCTCCCACATCCCCCTCTTGTCACCAGAGTGACCTGGGGAGTCCGTGAGGGACACCCAGCTCTGGAAAGCAGCAGAAATTGGGAATTACTGCTCTGGAAAGCAGCGGAAATGTGGAATTCCTGCTCAGAAAACCAGCAGAAAAGGGGAATTCCTGCTCTGGAAAGCAGCGGAAATGTGAAATTCCTGCTCAGAGAACCAGCAGAAAAGGGGAATTCCTGCCCTGGAAAGCAGCAGAGTGAGGAGTTACTACTCAGAGTAGCAGCGGAGTGAGGAGTTACTCCCGCCACCCCGAGCAGGAGCCGCGTGCGCGGCGATCTCCGTTCCCAGCCACCTTTGCTTCATTAAGGCAATTCCACCCCAATTAAAGCCGGAGTCAGTGCCTGCTTTAAGGGCCTGTAATCAAAATTAATGGGTTTCATCTCTCCCAACCAGGAGATTGTTAATCAGGACATGCGGAGCTCAATAAACGCGGCCGACAGAGATTTATGGCGTTACCCAAATGGAAAAGAGGAGAGAAAAATCAAAGAAAAATAAGAAAAAATATGGGTGGGTTCCCGCATTTGCCACCCCTTTAGGGAATAAAAAACCCCATAAATCCATCCCTGCCCTACAGGCAGAGTGGGGTTTGTTTCTCCTGGTTTTGCGTTTCTGATGAGCTCCTTCATATTCTGCTACACAGAGGTTGTGAAATGCATTCGGGTTTTCATCCCTCATTTAGGTTTCCTCAAATTTTAAATATTTTGTGGATTTTTTTTCCCTTTTTCAGGCCCTGTTTTCCTCCCACACTTGTGTGCTCGGTTGGAGTTCACAAGGCTGCTGTGAGGACGCCAATGGAGAAGCTGTAGAAATTTTAAAAATCGTTAATTATACGTTTTAAGCAGAAAAAACCCCAATAATCTGAATAAATTACCATCAGGGCCATGGCAGGGACACCTTCCACTGTCCCAGGGTGCTCCAAGCCCCATCCAGCCTGGCCTGGGACAATTCCAGGGATGGGGCAGCCACAGATTCTCTGGGAATTCCATCCCTTGCTGCCAAATTCCAGCATTTTCAGGCTCCACTTGGGCCAGTCCATCCTTATTTCCCAGCGTTCCCTTTAAATGCAGCTCAAGGACTGTGGAAGTTCTAATAAAAGGGGAATTTTCCAAAGGCTAAAAAGCAATTTTGCCACTGCAGAAGTGTTCACCAGCTCCCATTAAATATTTTCTCTTTTTAATTGCAGATGACAGCTCGGAATGGCTCTGTTTTCACTGCACTTAGGAACGTTTTCGGTTTTTCCCTTCAGGGGAAGAAATGAATTTTTCCCCTCCAATCAAATGTAATATAGAGCATTTAAATAATTCCTTTCCCAAACACATTTTTCAGCCCTGCCTGTGAATGAAAACAGAGATTTGTTCTTCGTGCTCAATTTTCAGGTTTTTTTTTTCCTTCTTCAATTTTGAGCTTATATTTATTTTTTTTTTCAGTGGAAACGAAGCGATTTTTCAACGCAATTATGAAATTCCAGTTTTCCCAGCACATTTCTGCCTAATGTCCATCCATCCATCTGGAAGGAAGGAACACAGAACGGACTGAGGGAACACAGAATTTTATTCAATTTATTTCTGATTGATACAATCCCAGGTCCTGTTGTTGCAGGACCGGATCCCTGCTCTTATTTCAGTTTCGCCTTTTGGAGCGACGCCTTCTGAGGCAGAAAGTCATCATTTCTCGTCAGCAGCGAGCTGTAATTATCGGTATTTATATTTAACCTTTCCAGATCCCCCTCATTAACATTTCCTTGGCGCAGGCAGCGTTTATATTTTGATACAGTCCCTCCGTGGGAAGGTTACGAGGGCTCTGCTGATCTTTGACTTGCCGAGGTTTCCTCCTCTGAAAACACCAGGGCTGCATCAAAATGGGAATTTGGGAGAAGAGAACAAAGCCTAAACTCTGGATTTTATTTTATTCTGCTAACAATCTTATTCCATCACAAGAATTCTGATTTAAATCCATAAAATCAACAAAAGCCGTTCACCGCTCAGGCCTTGGTGCTGTCGCTGCTCTGTGATGCTCAGAAAGCTCCTGGTGAAGGCACCTCTGGGAACATCTGGACAAAGCTTCTGCTCAAGCCAGGGCTGGAACAAAGTCAGATTTAACTCAAAGTTAGGCCGGGCTGCTCAAGGCCTCAGTCACACAAATCTGGAACATTTTCCAAGCCCAACACATCTCCCTCCCGTCCTGAGCTCTGCAGGGCTCAGACTTTCCTCTCTGCTTCCCAAAGGTGTGAAGGTGCAGCTGGAAATGCTGTCCTGGCCTGGATTTCCCTCCTTTCCCATTGAAAATTAAATTGTCACGCAAATTTTTAAATCGCAATTAAAATAAATCTATTGTCATCCCAGTGGTTGTTCTAATTACGGCCTAATTAGTAGAAAAGCCAGTGGGATATTTTGAAAAGCACTTTTTTCTCCGAGAGAGGAATTTATTTGCTGGATTTTTCCTTCTTCCCTGACTCCTCCCTCTGTTGTTTGAAGCTTTAAAGAAAAGTGAAATATTTTAGGAAACAGAAGGGATTTTTAAGTGCATGCTGGCATTGATTTCTGACCACTGCAAGGTTCTTTTTGTTTTATCAAGGTGGATTTCTTCCGTGGGATTGGCTCACCCAATATCCCACGGCCTGGCCTTTCCTTGGTCAGGTTTCCTTTGTTTTGAAAAGTGAGGAATCTCCAGCTTTAAAAATATCCGGTGAAATTCCCTGCTGTGGATTTCGGCCTTGGAGAGTGATCCGTGCTTCCTGCAAGGAGAATTCTCCTGCTCCCTTCGTGCTCCGGGTGGGCTCAGCCAAAAATCAGCATTTTGGGGCTGTTTGGTGCTGCAATTCCCTCATGGAACGGTTTGGGTTGGGAAAGAACTTAAAATTCATCCAGTTCCACCCCCCTACAAGGGCAGGGACACCCCCACCAGGCCAGGCCGCTCCTCTTGGATGATTCCAAACTTTTCTCCTTCCCTGAGCACCGTTCCCTCCCCTCGCCCGAACAAAATCGTTCATCAGAGTTCCGAGAAAGGAAAATTGTGCTGCTCCAAATTGCGCTGAGCTCTCCTCGGGTGGTGCTGTCCCAGAAATCCACCTGGCTGCGATTCCCGATCGCTGGAGGTTTTCCCACCAGCTAATTGCCTGCTCGGAGCCCGCGGTGTAGAGCAGGAGGAGTAATGGCCCGTGAGACGCGAGAGGTGATTAGGAAAAATAAAGTTCCTTGGAAGAACGAGAGATGTTGGCTGCCTGGAAGTTATTTCTTCGCTCAAATTCCGGCAGGAAAATTAAAAGCGAAGTGGTGAAGCTGCTGCTCGGCCTGGAAAATTGGCAAGTTCAAAACGAGATGAATAAACAAATAAAAAAAACTCCTCCAGATGATATTTGGTCAAAGAAACAGGAAAAAAAAAAAAAGCAGATGAGGACCTGATATCAAATTAAAGAGGTTCAGAGTGAATTTTTCACTGCTCCCAACTGCTGGAAAACTGGAGCAGGGAATGTTCTGGGGTGTTACTGACCTGGGATTTTTCCCACAGGATCTCAGCAGCTTGGAAATATCCTGGCAGGCAACAGGTCAAATTAAAAACTGGTTATTGAGGGGGAAAAAATTTAAAATGGTGATCAGATTAAATCAAAATTGACTTTCCTGCTGGCCAGAGAGCAGCTGCGTGATCAAACATTAAAGTTTCATCGAGAAATTTGCTTAAAAGCACCCGAACACATGAAGGGTGAGCGGAGCATCTGAGGCTGCAAAAATATTACAGGGAAAAAAATCTTCTTGAGTAAATTATTAAAGCATATCAAAATTACAGAACAATGCAGAGTTTTAATAACCACCGTGAGCCTCAAACCTTTTCGGATCTGGGCTGGAATTTGTGTCTGAGGAGAATTTCAAAGGCCCCAGAGCTTGGAGGGGATCAGCAGTGCCCACGCTGCTCTGAGGAGCTCCTCCCTGGGGATTTGTTAAGCACAGATGATCTTTTCTTTCCTTTGAGAGTTCCTGATCTATCCCACGATAAAATCCGAGAGCACATTTTCATTTTCAATGACAGATCGTCGTGATCCTGTCAGAGCTTTCCGCTGGGAAACCTGATTTTTAGTTTTGCAACAGCGAAATAATGCTGGAGACGAGTCTTAGAAGAACAAATTTGTGCATCAACATCCTCCTATCTGCCAGCCCCTGACTTTTGGGGAGTTTTGGGTCAGGTTTTGGATGGAAAAGTGGGTTTGGGGTTTTGTTTTTTTTTGAGCAAAGCATTGTGTGATATAAACCAGAAATCTTCCAGCCCAGTCTTTGAAATTCTGGAGGGTTCATGTTTAAAGCGACGCTTCGCTGTCAGCAGACAGCCCAGGGAAATAATTGTTCTCCAGGGGCCGACAAGCACCCGTTAAAATGCAGCCACACAGCCAGTTCTTCATTTTTAGAGCCCACTAAAGGTGTGGGGCGCCGGGGAGCGGCGGATGGAGCGGGGAGCTGGAGGTTGGACACCAAACAATCGCTCATTTCTGTCTCCGGGATTGAGGTGGCGATGATTCAATGGGAGAAGAGGTCGGGATTCACTCTGATCTCACATCTCCTGTCGGGATTCACCCCCGTTTTACCCCTCCCTGTGCTGAGGAGGTTCTGAGGGAGGACTCGGGGGGTTTTAGGGCCTGGGTGGTTCCCTCAGCACAGGTGAGATTCCCTAAACTCCAGTGGGAATTGTGCCAAGCTCAGGAGAAGGGATGGGCTCAATTGGGATAACCCAGTCCTGGTGTGGCTGAACCAGAGGGAGGCTCCAGTCACTGGGCCCAGCTGGGGTTAGTTAAGGCTTGGATTTGAGAGGGACGAGGAGAAGTTCAGCTTTGCCTTTCACAGAGATTTTTAGGCTGGAAAAAACCCCTAAAAATTCCCAGTCCAACAATTCTGACACTGCTGAGCCCTCCACTCCACCCTGTCCTCGAGTGCCACAACTCCTCGAAAAGGTAGGGAAGGAGCTTTTCTTGGTTGTTTTATTCATGATGATGAAAATAATACTTTTTGTGGCTTTTTTTCCTTCTTTGTATTTGTGTCAATGAGCATTTGTGCCACAGAGGCTCTGGGCAGAACCCTCACCTTTGGCAATGCTTTGTGTCCTTTAAGGTGTTAAAAACCAGCAGAATTTATGTTTCCAACAGCACTTGGCACAACTCGTTCCAGAGGAGCTGTTTATTAGGTACTCCGGCTAATGAAGTGTCCTTTGATAATTAATTTGTCAGATTCAATTTATTGTTTCAGAGAAAAAAAAAAAAGAATAACGTTGAATGTCTGGCTTTGGTGTAAAATTCAGTTCAGACAAAGCTGCTAAAGAAAGTGAAATTCAGTTTTGGGGGTTCAGCCTGGACCTGCTGGGTTGGTGAATTTTGGCATTGCTGGGTTGGTGAATTTTGGCGCTGCTGGATTGATGAATTTTGGCATTGCTGGATTGATGGATTTTGGCGCTGCTGGATTGATGGATTTTGGCACTGCTGGACTGATGGATTTTGGCGCTGGGTTTGGCAGTGCAGGAGGTGATTGTGTTGTAAATATTTGGGATATCTGATCATGAAACCCATTTCTTTTTGGGTAAATTTCTCTGGGGGTAATTCCACCCCACCTCCCTATTGGCACAAGAATTCGCGGGGCTTTTTGCATGGAGAAAAGGTGAATTTTGCATTCCTTGCTCTCAAATCTGTTGGAAAATCAGGGAAATTACTTTAAGTGAAAGTGAGCGTTAATGGGGGAGGTTTAAGGACTTGGTTTTCTGTGTCCAGGCACCCCGAAAAGGGAAAAAAAATATTCCCGGCATCTAAAGAGCAGCTGAGGGTGCTGAAATACTGATAACCCGAAAATTCTGATTTTTTAAAAGAAAATCATTCCAAAATGTGGCCGCTGCAATGGGGTTGTGAGAGCTTGGAATCAACTAAAACTTGTTCCCCGTGCTCTGTGTTTTGGGGAATGTTAATGAGGTGTTAAGCGGGGTGGAAATTTGTATTTTTCGGGGATTTTCGGCCATTCTCCCCGGAGCTGAGGGTGTTAATGAGCCTCTGTCTGGCTCTTGGTTACTATGACACCATTAATCAGGACAGGCTGTTTCTATGGCACGCACGCGGGGTGCTTTAGGTGTAAAAATGGGCCCAAGACAAAAAAAATAAAAAATCCTTTTTTTCCCCTCTGGATAGCAACGCAAAGCAAAGCTCTCATTAGGAGGTTTTTCAGGTTTTTGGAGATGTTCCTTTGGCTGCTCGGGGCTGGAGGGGTTTGGGTCCGTGTGGTGCGAGGAATGTTGGCTGGAAATTCAGTTTGGTTTGGAGTTTCTCCTCAGGCTCATCCCGGAGGGCATTCTAGGCCATGGGAAAGTGTTAATCCTTGTTCATAAACGGGAATAAAGCAGATTTTAGGCTGGAACCTCACCTGGGCTGTGTGCAGGGTTTATTTAGGTTGGGATGGGCTGGAATAATATCTTTTCCCATTGGAATTTTGCAATTTTCTGCAAAAAAAAAAAAAAAAGAAAAGTGCTGGTTACAATTCCAGGGAATTGTCAGTCCTAAGGGAATTAAAATGAGTTTCTCCATGTGTTCACGGCGTTTTTAAATCCTCTGGGAGCCTTTTTTCCTGCTTGCTGCATCTCCCACCCCTCCTCGGAAACGCCACTGAGTTGTGTGCAAAGGGCAAAACCTCTGCTGGCCCCCACATTAAATCCCCAAAAAATCCTTGCCGGGATTCACTTTGGGTTCGCTGCTTCATTCCCTGCGAGCATTTGTGCCTTTTCCATCCGTTTTTATCCATTTTTATCCACCCCGGGAGCTTTGCCTGGAGGGGACATCCTTGGGGAGCCGCTTTTATTTGTGGGGTCGGGATGCGGGGCGGGGACCGAGCATCGCCTGGGTGATCCGGGGGTGTGAGAAGAGGGAAAAGCGGAGAATTCCAGCGGGAGGGAATCCCTGTGCCCCATCCATCACTAGGTGGCACGCTGGGAGTGGGAATGCGGGGATTTGAGGATGCGGGAATGCTGAGCTCATCCGTGCGGGCGCTCGGGGAACTGAGCGGTGACAGGCGCAGAACCCCCTGAAAGGGACAAACTGGGACCCCACAATTAACTGGGACCCCCCAATTAACTGGGAGCCCGTAATTAACTGGGAGCCGGTGACAGCTCCTGCCAGCTCGGGTGACTCGGCCACCAGGGAATGTTTGCTCCTAAAACATTAAAGAAAATCTGTTTCTTTTTTTTTAATTATTTTTTTAATATTACTTGTTTTTAATGTGGGTGTTACAGCCACGCAAAAGCTCTCAGACATCAGCAAAATTCAGTTTTTGTTCGCTGTCCCAAATGCGTTCCTAGAGACACAACTGGCAGTTTATATGATTTATATTATGGAATTCTAAGAATTCCACTCAGAAGCAGATGCAAAACGAGCTCTTGGAGAGGCTGGAATGGCACAGCCGAGCTCCTGCTCTGCCTTGTGTCCAGGGGGAATTCCTGCTTGTGCGATCCTATGCAATTTTAGGTGCTTAAATGTGATCTGACCCTTTTTCTGACCCTTTTACTGCCCCTTCTGATGGTTTTACTGCCCCTTCCGAGGGTGCTGCTCATGGAATTCCGTCTCCTGTGTGCCCAGGCTTTGCTGCTCCCGTGGGAGGCTCCCGTGGCTGCTGCCTCTGGAATCAGGGTTGTCCTCGGTGCTTCTGGCTCAGCTGGGTTTGGTGTCACTGGGAGGGAAGACATGAAAAGTGAGGAAAAAATAAACCAAATCAAAATAAATCAAACCCCATGGCCAATCCATGGTCATTCCCAGAAAGTGCGGACATGGAATCATGGAGTTGGGGTTGGGAGGGATTTAAATCTCATCAAATTCCATGGGCAGGGTCATCTTCCACCATCCCAGGGTGCTCCAAATCCATCCAACCAGGCCTTGGACATTCCAGGGATCCAGGGGCAGCCCCAGCTCCTCTGGGAATTCCATCCCAAGGCCTCCCCACCCTCACATAATGGAATTTTTTCCTAACATCTCCTGGTCTGAGCCATTCCCCTTTGTCCTACCCGATATCCTAATTAATCTCCTATTTACTGCTAAATTTGATGTAATTATGCTGGGATTTTCTGCAGGGAGTCAGGGTACAGCACAGAGTAGTGGGAATTTCAGCAAACTGGGATTTAAACCTAATTTTAAAAATCTGATCTATCCAGGAGTGATCTCCAACTGCTGCCCTGTTTCCCAGTGCTCTCCCCACCTGTGTTTGCTGAATTATTGCCCCTCACTGACACCACTCTTGTGTTTGGGATTCAAACCCCTCCGAGAGGAAGAGGTGACTCCAGGGGGTGTCCCTGGCATCCCTCGGATGCTGTGGAGGGAAAATGAGGGAATTTTGGCTGATTGCCCTCAGGAGGAGCAAATTGGGCACTGAAAGGATCCCTGACCCCTGTGCCAGAGGCTCCTCTGAGGTGAGGACATTTGTGATTTCCTCACCTTAAAAGTGGTGAAGGAATTCCTTTTTCCAAGGAATGTGACAACTCTAGCCTGGCCAAAGGCCTGCATGACTCCAGGGGTGTCCCTGGCACTCCTTGGATGCTGTGGAAGGAAAATGNGAGGTGAGGACATTTGTGATTTCCTCACCTTAAAAGTGGTGAAGGAATTCCTTTTTCCAATGAATGTGACAACTCCAGCCTGGCCAAACGCCCGCAGTCCCCCCGAGGCGATCCAAACACGGAGAAATCTTTGCTAGAGCCCCGATTCCAGTGATATTTTATCTCCTCCCTCTACTGGGTACATTTTAGGCAGCTTAATGACAACCCTGAACGTCGGCATCACGGGGAGATCAGGGCGAGGGGACAACTTTGGAGTCGGGGCTGTTTGTTGCGCTCTTGTCACCGGAGCAGCGGGATGTCCTCGGCTGCAGATGCCGTTAAGAGCTCTGGAAAGGCCTCACGTCTCCTCTCCCTCGCAGGCAGCCGCATCAACAAATCCTTTGAAAAACACATCCATGGGATCTGACAGGCTTCGGGTATTTCATCACCCCTGGAAAAAAACACCAACCCCAGAGCTGGAGTTGATAAAGGAACGAGCAAAGCCCCAGATTGCCTCGAATGCTGCAAAATCCAGATTTTGATATAAAGAAAGAAAATCAAACCCATTTGTACAAACAGGATGCTCCTCTGAAGTGTTGCTTCCTTGCAGAGAGTTCCTTGTTCAAAACTCCCTGGGAAATAAGGGAATAAAACTTTTATAGGAGAGCAGAGTGGCAAGAAAATGCCACTTCCCTCTTTTAGGAGAGTGCTGGATGAACATCCTCAAATTCCAGGGAATTTCAGAGGAACAAAGAGTTTCTGCAGGAAGAAACTGAGACCCAAATCTCCTTCTATCCCAGCCTTTCTGTTAATATCAATGAGGTTTGTACGAACAGGATGCTCCTCTGAAGTGTTGCTTCCTTTCTGAGAGTTCCTTGTTCGAAATTCCCTGGGAAATAAGGAAACACAGCTTTGTAGGAGGGCAGAAAATGCCAGTTCCCTCCTTTAACAGAGTGCAGGATGAGCGTCCTCAAATTCCAGGGAATTTCA
>VYZT01043844.1:4510-24209 GCA_013400735.1 Pomatostomus ruficeps | reverse complement strand
CGAGTTTCTCTCTCTGTCTTTTGTGTTGCAGTAATTTGGCCCACTCAGAAATCTGCAGAAGGCACCATCTCTCCCTGCAGGGCTTGGGGAAGGAGACAAGAGAGCCACTGGAAATAGGCAGAGCCACACTGAGTCCCCGCTGAAGGGTGGCTGTGCTCACCCAGGCTCTCCAAGGCGCCCCCCTTTGGCACAACACAGCTCAGCCGGAAGGCTTAGGCTAAGGAGACATGGCTGAGAAATTCAAGCAAAGACTCAGCCTCAGCAAGAACATTTCAGAGGCTTCAGAGAGGAACACAAACCCTCCTGGCCAATGCTGTAGATAAGAACAGATCTTTCATGTTAACCAGCACCACCCCTACAATTAAAAACAATGGACAATATTTGTGATGGATGTTCTCTATGCTGTCAGGAGCATCTGTCCAGATGATTACCTAGAGGCTGCTCCTTCCTAGATAAGTTATTCTGTGAATCCAACATTAATTCTAAAAAGAAAAAAAAATTAAAATATAGAAATATGGTCAGGAATTGATCTTGTCTTAGACCGGGGTTTGGTGGGGTTTTTTCCTGTCTGCCATGACGCAGCTTCTATGATTGATAATTTTAGCATGGAACAGGCTGTGGATATGTTTCAGACTGGGGAAAATATCTTTCAAGGAGATGTCTCTAGCTGGTTGAGATGGAAAACAAGGACAACCTTATTTCATAGAGGGGGAAAGATGCATTAATTTTTGGCAGCATTTCAGACAAGATTTTTTTTTTATTTAGGTTTTTTCCCCTTCTATAAAGTTCACTCAGCATTAACTCCATTACTAAGCAGGCATGCTTACTGAAATCTGCCAATTTTGTTCAGACTATATTTAGATCCAGGAAGCTTTATTTTACTTTATGTTTAATAAGACCTTTTACAAGTGATAAGAAGAATCCACTTGGTTCCATACTACCACAAATCTTTCATTTGTGGTAGCTAATGAAAGCTCAAAAACTATTAGATTACATAAAACACAAGTAAAAGTGGGTCTAAGTGTGGTTTTGTCTTCTTACTGGCAAGTTAATGAGAGTATTGCCAGTGACCTTCCAAAACTTTCTATGCCAAGATTCTCTCTTAAAAGTTATGTCCTGTAGACCTCATCATAAATGTGAGTAGTGGTGCATCTTCCTATCAGTTCAACCATACTGCATGTAAACGTCACTGATTACATGTTTATTTTTCTTCATAGTAAAGTCTCAAAATAGTCTTTTAAGCAAGACTTAACTGGTGTATAAAATATTGCTGGCACTTTTGTAGAGTCTGGGGGCTCAGTTTTGACAAACACTCAGTTGCAAAGGGTATTATGAGACTTTTGAAACAGGTAAAACTAAAGCATGTGGGTTAAAAATGTGAGTAGAACAGAGCCAGAGTGAAACAGAGGAAAGGAAGGTTGGTAACACTATTAACCTTGGTATGGATATCCGTATCCATGAAGAATAGCATCACATAAATGCAGCCTTGGCATCCTGCATGAGCCTGGCTCCAGCTGACCTGGCTCCCTCTGGATGCACAAGAACACTCCCCACAGCACCTGGGCAAACCACTCCCAAGGAGCTGAAAGCTGATCCCATCCAAATACAGTTACCTACAGGCCAGTTCACCTGGCAAATAAATGCCCCTTCCCCAAATAACATACATATCAGTTCCTAAACCTCTACATTTGGGAGGAAGCCCAAGTTCCAAATTTGGGAGCAAGTACAGTCATCCCACCAACAACTTCACGAACATAACATCCCTGGTACCTGCACCAGGAAAGGTTTCACAGAGAAACAAAGGAAAAAACCAAGTTTCACAGGCAGACAAGCACTTCTTTACTAGTGAGCATGGTCTCATAGCCTTTAAAAAAGGGTTTCACAAATTTATTTTGTGCAGGTATCATCATAAAGCCAAGCACAACAAGGAGAAGGGACATTCTGCTCTTTGAGTGTGGCATCCCCCGCAATGCAGAGTGCAAATCCTGCAGTTAAATGTTAGTTCAGATCAGTCATTTAAAAGCGGCTTTTTCTTCTCATACTCTTCACACAAAACAACACTTGATGACTAAGATTTCTGGTCTTACAGCCCTAAATGAAGATCCCACTTCTCATTATATATTTCAAGGTTACATTTCGGGATGCACGTGGGTCACACAGAAAACATAACAAGATGCACAGAGTTTGCTGCATTCTGTCTAGGATGGTCCCATAAATAACATACCAGTTCATAATCATGCCAATAAAACATCATAAAAGTACCATCAAGTTTGTCCCATGTCTATCATTAAAAGGGAGATAGACAAAAGATTGTGTATCTTCATCAAAAATAAAAACAGGAAAGAAACAAAGCACTTTTTAGAGCAGGTTACAGCAGACAATATCAGAAAGGTTTGGGGTGTTTTTTTAATGTCTTTGTGTCTTGCTTTTGCACCAGCAACCAGCCCTGGAAAACTAACATGCAGGATTTCATGTTTGGATAGAAGGCAGCCTTGTCTAGCTTCATAATTTTTCATGTAATTATGGAATGACTAGCAACTCTTCCCTCTGTTTCAAGGCAAAGACAGGTGAAAAGGAGAACAGAAGACTGTGTGATAAGTGTACATAAATTCAAAAAATAAGTTTGCAGGGGGAAAGTGGGAGTCTGGAAGGAAATGTATATCTATGCACATAATTCTTGCTTATCTTGTTCATGTGAGCTTTTCTCTTGACTGAGGAGTATGAATTACTCTAGAAATGTAAAAGTAGGAGTACTCTCCAGAGGACATCTGTTTCACATCACAGACAGATGTCTGTCTGACCCATTTTCAGTACTTGAAACAAGGATTCCAGAATATCCTTAGAAACCCTGTCCCAGTGCAGTATCATCCCCACAGCCAGAACATCTAAGTTCTACCTATCTGCTTTAGCTTATTCCNAAAAAAGCCCATGCTCAGTTAATTCAGCTTTTCCTCACAGAAGCTGTATCCTAGGTTTTGTTCTTTCTCCTTTCTAAAGGAGAATGATTTTCAAAATGCGTTGTTACCATTGTGCACAGATGTAATATTCCTGGGTCAGGCTCCACCACTCAGGGCAGAACTAGATAATTATTTCCCAGTTATTCACAATATTGCTATTAATTCCTACAATCATGGAATTTACTCTTCGCACATCTTCACATTTCTGGATTTCATTTGGCTTGTGCTCTGTGCTAAGCCTCTTTTATGAAAACTGCTCTCAAACTAGTTGTTTCCAATTTAATATTTGTGCATTTGGTTTTTTCTTCCCCAAAAGCAATACATTGCACTTTTTGTTCTTTATTGAATTTCATCCTATTGATTTCAGACACATTCTTCAATTTATCAAGCCCATTTTTATTCAAATCCTGTTCTGTAAAGCGTTTGCAAGCTCTCCTAATTCAGTATCATATGCAATTTTTTAAAGTTTTCTACATATTCCATCATCAAAGCTGGAAACATTGAATAATACTGGACCTAAGACAGTCCTCTGTGGTATCTTATTTGATATGTTTCCCCAGTATGACAACAAACCATTGATAACTGCTTTACTGATAAGCCAAATTTTTCAGTTTTGCACCCATCACATAATAACTTCATCTAAACCATATTTCTCCTGTTTACTTATGAAAATGTCATGTGGATGTGTGTCAAAAGCCTCGCTAAAGTCAAGGTCTATCACATCTGCTTCTTCCTCCTTATCCACTGGGCCAGTTACTCTGTCAGAGAAGGAAATGAGATTGCTTTGATGTGATTTGTTCTTGACAAACCCATGCAGGCTGTTTCTTATCACCTTATTTTCCTCTAGGTGTTTACAAATTGATTGTTCAATAATTTGCTCCCACATTTTTCTTGGTATCAAAGCCAGGCTGGCTGGCCTGTGATTCCCTGGGTCTTCCTATTTCCCCTTTTCAAAGATAGGTTCTGTGTTTGCCTTTCTCCCATCCACAGGGACCTCACTCATCCTCCACAAACTCTCAGAGTTAATTGCTGATAGTTCAGAGATCACCAGTGCCAGTACCTGCAGTACTCCAGGGTGAATTTCATGAGGCCCTGCTGATTTGCATACATCTGACTTATCTGAATATTCTTTAACCTCTGCACCTTTCCTCTGTGAATTTAACAACTTGCTGCCCAGAGTGTGTTTCACACTTTTAAGGCTCAGAGGCAGCAACACTAATAAGGTAGGTTTAATTTCTTTTGACTGGTGGAGCAGTCACTGTTCACTCCATAATGTCAATAAAGAAGAGTGGCTGTATTCACTAAATGGGTAGGAAAGGCGCCCCTAAACCCAAACATATGATGTTTCAAAATGTGGCTGCTGCTCTGCCTCTGGAGAATAAACACTCTGCGGACAGGGAAGCCCAGTGAGACTTTAACACACTCTCATGGCCCCAAAGACCCTTGTGCAGGTCAGGTCCAGGGCAGGTCCAGTTGCAACAGCTCAGGAAACCAGCAGCTGCTTTTTTTACTCCATCTGAGTGACATCCAGACATCAGCCACTACCCCAGCCATTTTTCCTGAACCTGAAAGTGTTTACAAAACATGACACCCATTTATACAGTCAAGCTTCATATGAAGTGCAGCAAGGGCATCCAACAGGAGATAAAACAAAGATACATTGATCTAGAATTATACCTACTTGTTCTCTTCCTCAAATAAGGTTTTTTGGAGGTAGATTTAGCTACACAATGACCCTTAGTTATTGTCCTTCTGTTTCAGCATCTCTGTTCTGTTTACAAAACCCTACCTCTGTCTCTCAAATTCACACTAGACATGCCTGCTGTAGTTGCAATTAGGGCAGGAGAAGCCCATTGTTCATGTCTTCCCCTCTGTCTCTTCTACAGATGTATTTCTCACTGGGGACCTAAAAGACAAAATATTGATTTTTTTTTTCCTAAATGGCTTGTTCTTTTTTATTATGTTATCCTGGTGGTTTTAATTTCTTATTGCCTACTTTGATGTAGCAACCTAAAGACAGCCAAAGATGAAGTTCTAACCCTAAGGCCTTGAAACAAAAGATACAGCATCTTCTTTCTGTCCCTCAGAAACAGAAATAAAATGGCTTAGTTGAAAGAAATCCACAGCAAGGAGGGTGTGAAGAAACCTTTACATTTCCTCACCTGTCGATTAACACGGAGGATGCACCCTGGATGCTGAAATGGCCTTTCTGACAGGCAGGAATCCATCTTTCAGACTGCAAAATTATCCTCACTTTAGTCCCATGGTAAACTCCATGGCAGTCGATGTTGTATGTGCCCCAGGGAGCCTCTGGGAAGCCACCAGGAAGCCACACGAGCACAGGATCACTACAAGGCTGGCAGCAGCAAGCAAAAGAACTCTGAGCAGCCACATTTCACAAGCGTGCAAGCATGTCATCCATAACTCAGGCAGGGATTCCTTTAAAAATACATTTCTCCCACTGCTTTTGTACTCCAGGAAAGTGTCACTAAGTTAAAGGCTTGTGAGTGGGAAACATTATAAGCTGCTTTATTTCAAGAGATAAATTTTGGGGAAGAAAAACTCTCTGAGCTAAAAAAATTGTGGAAATAACCAGTGGTGCCATGGCAAGCTCTGTCTGTACTTCAGTCAGCAGTGGGGTGGGTCAGCCTGGACCTCTATAGGCTCCAGCCCACCCCACACACAGCCAGGGCCAGCAGGAGCAGACTAATCCAGGATGGAGATTCCATGGCCTCTCTGGGCAACCTGTTCCAGATTAAGACCACCATCCAAAGGCCCAAATGTGCATTTTTTTGCCTCAAAGCAGCATGCCCTTTGCAAGCTGTGTGCCCATACCCTGTCAGCACAAGTCCCCCAGGAGAGCCCAGGTGCTGGTTCTCCTTACCCAGGCAACTTTCGCTACATCCATCCTGTCCCACCCACAACGCAGGGATTTGCATTTCCCTTTGTCTAACTTTGTGAGGTGGTCACCAGTCCATTTCTTCAGCTGGCAAGAACCACAGGTCAGTTACAACTCCTGCACGGGGACCAGCCAGCAATGATCCTGCAGAGAGACAGAAATTCAAGATAAGAGACCAATATCCCACAAAAAGAGAACCAGCTGGGAAAAAAGGGCAGGATCAGAGGGTAAATGCTAATGAATGTTAGACAAACCAAGAGCTTGTGCATGGCACAATGACATAAAACTGACAAAATTTCAGTCTTGCTAGTCCCTGGCTTGATATCACCAGAGCCACTGAGAGTAACAAGAGCTTTTGAGAGGGATCTTGGCAGGGAGAAAACAACTTTAATGGCATTAAACTCATCCCTCATTTCCACAGTGATCCACCCAGTCTAGGAGTGGCTTTTGCAAGTAACAATCCCTGGAGGAGCACTCTCTAAGATGCAATGGTGCTGTAGAGAAAGGCTTCATTTTTCTTAGCTGTAAGACACTTCTTGTCCAGAAAATAATAAACCCCAAAAATATTAATTGCAGCCAAATATCCCAGACATAAACCAACAGTAAGCTCCAAAGATGCTTTTGCATGAGGGAAAATGGCGTGCGGAAGAGCAAAGGAGAACATTCATACCTAGACCTCTACTTAAGGCTCCTTTCCATTAATGAGGAGTGAGGCTTGGAAGCCAAGCTGCAGTTCAGGCCAAGTATAATTCCAGCAGGACTGAAAATGATTGAAAATAAAGAAATTATGTTCAACTTCAGCACATATTAGTGATAAATATAATTATTCATGTACTCTAGAAGCAGATAGAGCAAGTTTACTACAAGGCACAAAAAAAAAAAAGCGCAATTGGACAAAAATATGTTCTTCCCTAAAAACAGAAAGTGGACAACCTGCTTTCTATCATCAGTTGAAAGACTTCCACTAACACCTCCAAAATAAGAGCAGAAGCAATCCACAGCCCTTAAAATAATTCTGTTTTCTGTGACCAGTCAAGGCTCAAAGTTTTCTGAAGCACTCAGACCATACATCATAATGAGATATCCCTGGCCTTTACTTACAAGCACCTCACCTTCTTCCCTGTAACTTGTAATACACTCTGTGAAGATAAAGATTACAGGAAACCTAAAAATATTCAACAGCTACTCTGTAGCTCTTCTCATTTACCTGCTCTGGTGTGAGACCCATACCAGTCTTCCCCCTGCTGATGCAGGAGGCATTCCCATCTTCTAACCCACCAGAACTCTGACAAATTCTCATTCAGCTGTTGTGCCAAGGCCTTTGGGCTGGCAGAGTTTATAGTTTGCTTAACAGTTGTATTTTATTCAGGGAGAAAAATCTTGCTAAATTACTTCTACATGTGTGATTTCCTCCAAGATGCATGTCAAGGTATATTTTTCAGCGTGTTACTTAGTCATGGTCTGGAAACCTGCCCATGAAGAGTATGGACCAGAGGGAAGGTCCTGGTTGCTATCGACCCCTGAGGGAATGATCAAGAGAGAAGAGAGAAGAGATAACTAAAGATTGGGAGCATACATTTCACATAGAAACTCACACAAGTAGTAGAAGTGCTAATAATAACTCATATGAGTAATACAAAAGCTCTGAGCTTATTCCAGACCTTAAATTCAAATAATAAAATATGTCCCAAAAGATTGAATGTCTGGCTGGAGAACCAAACTCTCTTCTACCTGCAGCTCCTCTGATACTGACAAGGAACATGTCTTTCTTTTGTCAGGGGGAAAGCAGGCTTGGCAGGCCAGCTGGTGACACGACCTTTATGAAAATGAGAAGTTAGAGAGAATGGCTGCTTCCTATGTTTATGCAGCAAGGTTACCCCTCACCAAGGATGTCAGTCAGATGCTGGGCTTTTCTCCCTCTCTTTCTTCAGGGTTTTTTTTTTTTTTCACTCTTCAAGCTCATTTCTTTGTTCTATCAACATAGCAGGTGGTCCTTGTTGGACATCCAGTCAAATAAATTTAGGAACCATCTGAAAAAGAACACCAGGACCCAAGCAGACTCTGTGTTGTTTGTTTGGGTTATTTTTAAGGGTATAGACAGTGGCCAGATCCCCAGCTAATGTAACCCAGCCCTGCTTTACTAGTTTTAACACTACCAGGCTACTCCTGCTCAGATTTGGCTGCCAGGGAAACACTGGGAGAAGATCTCACCTACCCATTACTTTGTGCATGTTAAATGATAACCACATTTTTTCCCTCTAGTAGAATGAAAAGACAGTGCTGCTTTCCCAGGGTGTCACCACAAACAAGGTGCTGAGGGGACTTCTGAAAATGTTCTCTGAACTGCAGTGGGACAGGATTTGAAACAAAGAAAGGCAGAAAGCGCTGAGATATATCTTTGAAACACAAGCTCTCACCTGTGCACTCAGCTGTTCCGAGGACATGCAAAGGGCATGCTGTGTTTGCATATACTTTAAACTGGCATGTTTACAAGCTGGCTTGCAAACACGCCTTCTAAGAACTGCAGCTAGCAAAGGGAAATGAAATTGGAAAATAATTAGACCTATTTTTGATCTTTTTCCCTTCACCTCAGCCCCCCTCCTGTAGATTGTTCATGCTGAGGTGGTAAGTACACCTAGAAGCATGAAGATGAGATAGATATAGATTAGATAGATAGATACAGATATAAATAGATATAGATATAGATATAGATTATAGAGATATAGATGATATAGATATATATATAAATATAGACATATAGATGTGAACTTCTGGATCCCATTGCATTTTTCACACATATACCAACACTACCACCTGTGTTGTGCTCTGACACCAGCTCAGGTAGCAACACCCTGCCTTGCTAATGACCCTACCAGAGTTTCTCCTGGATGTAGGTTTTCTTTCTCACGTCTCTGTCTTGAGCAGTTTCCCTTCCTTTAATGCAAAGCTAGTGGCTACAACACATTCTTTGAGTGCTGCCCACATAAGGTTCAGCTTGTGCCTCCCAGTCCCACTGCACCTTTAAGGAAATTCCTGAGTAAAGTGACTGATTTGTAAAGACAGACCTCCAAATTCACATTTGGTTTAAGTGTAAAGCCCTGCATGTTTGCACCTAGAAAACGTAATCCTTAGAGAAGAAGGGGGAACATTTCTTATGTGATTTCTTCACCATGTGAGCAGACAACACCCATCCACATCAGATCTACACTGCAGAGATCAGATTAGCACCTGAGGATTGTGTTCAGACACCTTTAAAATATGATGTATATTAACTGAGAACATTGTTTTCTCTTGAAGGTGGTTTCATCTGCTGCCCCTGACTCCCTGGCATGAGTCCATCCTAGCCAGGTCTGGTATGAGCAAGCCTGTCAAGCAGGCTTTGCACAACTTCAACTTCATGGCTGATAAATAAAAAGGCAACTGTTTGGCTACTCACAGTGATTTCCATGGCTCTGGGGTTCCTGACATGCTAGGGCTGATTGGTCAGTCACATTCCTGCTGTGGCTTAAGGCACAGTGAGTGAAACCTCCTTTCATGCAATGCCTTGGAACGACATCAAGTTTGAATGATTTCACATGAGCTTCAGAAGGTAAACCTTTTGTTTACTTAAACACACACACAGTGCCTGGTAGAGAACTCTTCTTTGGCAAAGAGAAACATTTCTGGATTCCACCCAGCAAAGCAATAGAAAGAAAGACTCTTCTCCTCAGCTCTGATTGCTATCACCAGCTACTGTAATTTACTACTACAGGGCAATGAGAAACGCAGGCTTGGAGCACTTGCTTGAATCATGTGGGAAGTCAGGCAACATTGGCCTTGCAATCTGTGATGTTATTCCAAACTGCATTTTACCCCCCCCCCACTTGTCTTTGATGACTTATC
This sequence comes from Pomatostomus ruficeps, assembly GCA_013400735.1. Taxonomy (NCBI): domain Eukaryota; kingdom Metazoa; phylum Chordata; class Aves; order Passeriformes; family Timaliidae; genus Pomatostomus; species Pomatostomus ruficeps. The sequence continues at coordinate 14,471 of VYZT01043844.1, read as the reverse complement.
TTAGAAGAAAATAAAAAAGCAAGCTACAAGTGATGAATGACAAACAACAGATCACCCATCCAAGAGCTCTTTAAAGAAGAATCAGATAAAAAGGTGGAAGTGAGCTGGATAATGTTAAGGTCCTGTTTTCTACCCTGTTGTTTGATGTAGGATGGAGACAGATCTTCAAGACAAAATGTTAAAGAGAAAGAAAGGTAATGTTTTTAATGAACATGGACACCTCTTGTGAAGGCTCTCTGCACATAATTTGTAGATTTTCTGCAATATTAATGGCTTGATGGCTATAATAAGTGCTCTTGGCTACATTAACAACAAAGAGTAAAGGGAATTTTGTTTAAAACTTCACATTTTAAGGAAAATTTTGATAAATGCTGTTCTCAAGAATAGGAGAAGGGAAAAAAACCCCACAGCATTGTTTTTTCCTTCCTGTTTATTTAACCAGTTCCCAAAATAGTTTTAGAAAACTGGTAGACACATGCCTCATTATTTACTGGGTATATGGACAGCTCACATGGATCAGAAAGAAAATGTTCTCTCTTGTGTCACACTTTGATCCAACTGCCTAGCTGCATCTTGGGGATTTTCCCCTTCATTTATTTATTTGCAGTTGTACTCTATCAAAATCATCAGGAAAATAACCAGTGGTCTAATCCAGTATGGCCACACTGTTCCTGCAGGTTTTGGTAAGGCACTGGCCCTTGCAGGGTACTGGGATTTTAAAGCTCCCTCCAAGAATCAGTTCCTTTCCTAAACACCGAGAACACACAAAAATAGCAAAGAAATCCGCTTGAAGGAATGTCCAGTTGGGTAAGAACCGTAATGAATTCAGGCTGAGGAAAGGAAACGCACACTCTCCCTACACACAGAGACAATTTGACAGATAATTATTCCTGTGAGTCAGTCATGAAGTAGACTTCCTCTGATAAGAAACAAATTGCCATGATCCTTTTTTGTTGTTGTTATTCCTTCCTCAGTGTCATGACAGAAACTGCTGGGGGAGGAGAGAGAGGTCTAAGATTGCCAGCTGTTTAAGTAAGGAGGGAGAGCCTGATACTTTTAGATATACAGGTATTTAAATACCACAGAAGTTTTTTAAAAGTGAGTTCTGACAACCCAGAAATTATTGGACTTTCTTCAAAGAGGGGCCACAGGAAATGAGTTTGTCCTCTAATGCACTCACTCCCAGTTCTGTTTCCTCAGGGGGACAGCAGGTGATTTCAGGCATTCTGATTGAGGCTCCGATAGCATTTTTCTGCATTTTCTCCATTAATGCCACCTGATTCTTTAGTGTCCTTACAGAAAAAGGTACAATGCGCGAAACCTTAAAATTCTTGGGATTATTTTAAGCACACACAGTCATACTCCACTCTGGATATACTGGGAAAAATTACTGTTCCTCTCTGAAAGACTGATTTTGTGGTTAACCTGATCAAACGTCTTTACAAGACCAGGCAAAGACTCTACTAGATTCACTGGGTCTTGGATTCAGACCAAAGATACTCAGGTGAAAAATTTTGAACAGCATGCAGTAATTGTTCCTTAAATTGCAATGATTTTATAAAACCTTCCCATCATCACAGTCAATGCAACGCTCCAAGCAGGAGAGACAGAAACATATGTGGCTCAAGGTAAGAAGGAAAATTACAGCATCTTTCAGTTACTGTTTTAACGAAACACTTCCCAGTTCTCAGCTGTAGGATGCAAGGCTTGTATGTCAGGGAGGGTTTTGATTGTGCAGAGTTTGATGATGCTGTCCAAAGAGTTGATGGTTCATGCACAGAAACCAGGGGAAAGGCCAGCAAGGCACGTATCATGGTGAGAGTCTTCTGTAGACCGCCCAGCCAGGAGGAAGAGGGAGCTGGGAGAAGTCTCACAGTTTCTTGTTCTCATGAGGGACATCAGCTGACCGTGTGACTGCTGGAAATACAACACAGCAGAGAGGAAACAGTCCAGGAGGTTCCTGGAGTGTGCAGCAGAGAAGTTTCTGACACATCTGGTGAGCCAGGCAATGAGGGAAGGTGACCACTGGACCTGTTGCTCAGGAACACAGAAGGACTGGTGGCTGATGGGACTGGATGAGAAAGTCTCTTGGGAAGGCATCCTGAAGGACAAAGGAGTCTAGGAACCCTGGATGTTCTCCAAGGAGAAAATCCTAAAGGTGCAGGAGCAGATTGACCCCATGTGCCATAAGATGAGACAGTGGGGGAGACTGACCTCACTGAACAGAGACCTGTGTCTGAAACTCAAGTTTAAAAAGGAGCTTACCACCATCGGATGAAGGATCAGGCCACTGAGGAGGACAACAAGGACATTGTGAGGTTATGCAGAAAGAAAATTAGAAGGTCCAAAACCCAACTAGAACTTAATCTGGCTGCTGACAATGTAACTATTTTCATAAATTCATCAGCAGCAAAAGGAGAGCTAAGGAGAATCTCCATCTTTTATTAGATGCAGAGGGAAGCACAGTGAGAGAGGATGAGGAAAAGGCTGAGGCACTTAATGTCTTTTTTTGCATCAGCCTTTAATAATAAAACTGGCTGTTCTCAGGGCACCCAGTCCCATGAGCTGCAAGACAGGGATGAGAACAGAAGGGGAAGTAGTTACTGGTTCCAAGGGGAATGGTTAATGACCTGCAACACCACTGAGACACACACAGGTCAATGGGGCCAGATGGGATCCACCCAGGAGTGCTAAGGGGGCTGTCAGAGAGCTCACTGAGCCACTTCCAATCACTTACCAGCAGTCCAGGCAAACTGGGGAGGTCCCAGCTGACTGGATGTTGGCAAATGTGACACACATCTACAGGAATGGTCAAAAGGAGGATCCAGGGAATCACAGGCCTGTCACCTGCCCTCAGTGCCAGGAAGGCCATGGAGCAGATCCCCTTGAGTGCCATCAGCCACAGGTACAGCACAGCCAGGGGCTCAGACCCAGCCAGGCTGGGTTTAGGAGAGGCAGGTCCTGCCTGACCAACCTGATCCCCTCCTGCGACAAGGTGACCTGCTCAGGGGTGAGGAAAAGGCTGTGGATGTGTCTGCGTGGGCTTTGCAAAGCCTTTGGCACCTTCTCCCCCAGCATCTCCTGCAGAAACTGGCTGCTCACACACAGGGCCCTGTTCCCTGGGAGAAGAACTGGCTGATGGCAGGGCCAGGGAGTGCTGGAGAATGGAGGGACACCCAGCTGGGGCTGGGCACCCGTGGGGTTCCTGTGGGATCAGTGCTGGGGCCAAGCCTGTCCAGCATCTTCATCAAATGTCTGGCTGAGGGCATCGAGGGCTCCTCAGGCAGCTTCTGACAGCCCCGAGCTGGGTGGGAGTGTGGGTCTGCTGGAGGGCAGGAGGGCTCTGCAGAGGGCTCTGGGCAGGCTGGATCCAGGGCATGAGGCCAAAGGGGCAGTGCTGGGTCCTGCCCTGGAGTCACAACAACCCCTGAAGCTCCAGGCTGGTGGAAAAGTGCCTGGAAAGCTGGGAAAGGCCCTGGGGCTGCTGGTGACAGCAGCTGGACATGAGCTCAGGTGTGCCCAGGTGGCCAAGAAGGCCAATGGCGCCTGGGCTGTCCCAGCCTTGATGTGGCAGCAGGAGCAGGGCAGTGACCGTCCCTGTGCTGGGCACTGCTGAGGCCACACCTTGCGTGTCCACTTCTGGGCCCCTCATGACAAGGAACTGAGGGGCTGGAGTGTGTCCAGGGCAGGGAATGGAGCTGGGCAGGGGCTGAAGCACCAGAAGCGGCTGAGGGAGCTGGGAAAGGGGCTCAGTCTGGAGCAAAGGCAGCTCAGGGGGGCCCTTCTGTCTCTGCACAACTCCCTGACAGGACAGGGCAGCCAGGTGGGAGTCAGGCTCTGCTTCCAAGTAGTAAGTGACAGGACAAGAAGAAACAGACTCAGGTTGTACCAGGGGAGGTTTAGTTTGAATACCAGGAAAAAATTATTCACTGAAAGGGTTGTCAAGTACTGGAACAGGCTGTCCAGGGAAGTACTTGAATCACTGCCCCTTGAGGTGTTTAAAAGACCATAGATGTGGCACCAAGGGACAAGGTTGAGTGGTGGGCTTGGCAGTTCTGGGTTAATGGTTGGACTCGATAATCTTGAATTGCTGAATTCCAGCTCAAATTGCTCTATCATTGTATTCTATGATTCTAAGCACCGAATCAGTGAAGATGAGCATCATGTTAGGAATGCAAAGCACTTAATAAAGTAAAGGCTAGCATCTCTGAAATACAAAAAACACTAACATTTGATTACCTGGGAAGACACTCCAGGGAAGAATTCATGACCATTGAAAATAGTTTTCATATTATATACAGTACGATGTAAGCATTCAAAACTAGATGCAGGCAGTGTAAAATGGATTTTTCCAAAAGAGCATCCAATAGTGAATTTAAGAATAATTTGCAATGGGGTCTGACTCTCCTTTCATTTGAGTGTGCTACAGCAGTTTAAACCCAAGAAAAACAAGTCAAAGCTCTCACAAGACGGAGCAGCGTTGGCTCTTTGTCTGCTTTCCATTGCTGGAAATTAAGATGCAAGGTATTAAAAATAATTACAGACAAGAGGGAGAAAGGCCTCCAGTTCTATTCCTTTCACACTGCAGCAAAACAAGAGGCTGGTGGGAAAGAGCAGGAATTGTTTAAAGGTCTGTAGTAAACACTGAACAGAAAATTGAGGTCTGATGCGACTGTTTGTACATTTACTCTATGTGGTCACTTGAGACTGATTTGAGCACTGCAGACAGCAAGACACACTTGCTTTACAGCAAGGCTACTCTCTTGGCAAGTAAGTCCTTCAAATTGCTGCATGGCTCCTCCTGACTCAACAGCAAGGGGCAGAGATTACGATCAGAGAAGAGAGGTACACAAATAATCACAGGAATCATTCAGAGAATCAGACATTTAGACCTTGAGCTGAAGGCCCACCAAACTCACCAGGAGATTTCCCACTTTTTTCAGTGGTCTTTGGATATGACATTAACCCAGTGAATTTTAGGGTGGGATTTCCTCTCTCCAGATGTGCGCTTAACAGATCCCATTTTAATTTCATCACAGAGGAGAAGATGAAAACCAACTTTCAAACAGCTGTGTTGATGACAGAGGGATAGAATATGTGTCCTGAAATAATTTCAATATTGTCATCCCTCACTTTTATTTACCGTAAGAGCATTTTTCCAGACTCTGATATTAAAACTTGCAAAATGGAAGAGAGCAAGGAGGAAGGAATTTCATCCAGCCATTGCCTCTATAACACATCATCACTGCTGGTGGCCTCTGTTGAAAAGCCTCAGTGGAGCCAAGCCTCACTCAAGGGTCTTTCTGGCTCCTCTTGGTAGGAATGAAGAGAGAAATCGCTTCATCTGATATTCATGGTCAGAAAGAGCTGCTCCAGATGAGTTTTGTAACCTTCATCCTCAGGCAGGAGCAAAACAAAGGGACCCTAAACCATCCTCTTGATGAAGAATGGTTTTCTCCTTGCTTCATGCAGGTCAAACCTGCTGTATCTCCTCTCTGCTCACTCCACAGCCGTTCACCCATTTTCTCCTTGGCATGTTGCAGGATTGTAATGCACATGTGGAGCAGGGATACATCCTTCACCTTCTGGCTTGGTCCCACTGGAGGGACCTGGCATTTCCAGGTGATGCTGTCTCAGTCTAAACCAGTGAGCAAGGAATTTCAGCTCAGACACACGATAGAATATGACTAACGTGAGGCATAGAGTGAGCAGGCTCTGTCAACAAAACACAGCCACATTCACAAATACACTCTGATATATGTGTGTGTGTGTGTGTGTGTTTGTGTTTCAGAGAATACCTGCTGTGACTGCATGCTGCTATTTTTTTCACTTACTAGCCCAGAAGAGATGATTATAAGGCAAAATGAAAAAAAAAAATAAATTAAACTTTCCACAAGACGACATTTCAGTACTTCAGCAAACACTTCAAAGATGTTTTCCGGTGTTGGTGTTCCAGGTACCCTCCAGCCTGACCTAACCCACTGTGAAAGCTAGAAGAATCCCATTCATTCATTTCCATGAACACAATTTAGGCCCCATGTGTGTGAGTAATCAACATTATCTCTAATCCCATCCTCTATGTGCTTACTTGAATGCTGAAAAGGAGAAGTCAAACAGGTGAAAACGGCAGCAATGTCACATTGTCAGCCCAGCTCTGAAAGCAGGATCCAGTGGGCATGAATTGTGGGGGATGAAGGGATGGAAGCCCTGGCTCTGCACCTGCAAGAAGGTGTGGCTCAGGCTGACCTCTGCCACCACTCCTCCCAGAAAGTGTCACGGGGGGTACAACCAGCACTGCCACTTCCACAGAGGCTGTGACAGCACTGGCAGCCAAGGATGCATTTTGAGACGTGCAGGGAAGGATCACCCAATGAAGCTGAACCAAAGGGGAGTGTCAGGATCCAAAAAACCACCAAGGAATGATGTAGGACAAATAGGGGACAAATCAGAATGCAAGAAAAGGCATTTCCTCAAATGCAAACGCTACTTTATACCCATGAGTAGTTTAGCCAGGTCAGTGCTAGGGGATGACACCAACCCTTGTGATATTGGTGTATTTGGGACAATGCTTCCCTCTGCAGTTAAACCAGCTCATCCAGGAGAAATCTATCAATTTAATCCAGCCTAGGATCCAGCCAGAGCTATCATTTCCCACCTGTGCTAAATAACTGCTCGTGTATATTCATGAATAGTGGTCTTATTACTAAGAATACACCTAATGTGTATTTGCGGTGTAGCAGGAGACAACTTACAACAGGTCCATTAAAGGAAATCGCAGAGATCACAGAATTGACACATTCTGTTTAAAGGCAGCCACACTTACACTTGATTGCACAACTAGAGACAAGTTTGCTATGTTCCTCATTTTTCATGAGCACTCATATTTACTAGTTTAAAAACGCAAGATAAAAGCCAGACAAGTCTTGGCAAAGGGATGGGGGACAATATCAAATTATAAGCTAGGCATATTTATAGGTATAAACAGATCTAGAAAAGGAAGCGTTAGATATAATAAGCACTCAGTGATGTGGGGCAAACACTGAGACTTGAAAGCAAGAAATATCCAACAACTTGTAACATCAAAACCAGAAATTGCAGATCTTAGCAGGCAAATTAAATAGGAACAACAAATAGGTATGCATAAGAAAGGAACAACCACATTAAATACTTTGATCATTGCTACAGAATGAGTGTTTTACAACAAAACAATGCAAAATTGATTGTGTAATTATTCATAAATGCTGATTATTTTGAGAGTAATATGGTTTCTCTAGCTCATACCATGGATGCCATGCTATATTTCAGCTGAAAATGTAATTTTGGAAAAGTGAGGCAAGGTATCAGGAAGCATGCAGAAAGAATACTGAATTAGCAGTGAATTAAAGCCACAGGTTTAGATGACATAATGTATCCTGAATTTTAAAACAATGAAACAAACAAACAAACAAAGAAACAAACAAAAACAAAACAAAAAATCAACCAAGCAAACAAACAAAAAAAAATTGAAAGCCAAAGAAGCATACTTGTATGTTTCCACATGAAGGCTGTGTTTAGGAGAAGTGGCTTATGAACTCAAGAGTGAATTATATAAGGCAGTTATGTGGTTTTTGTTTAAAAAAAAAAGAGAGGAGACAAAGAGACATAATAAAAAAGGAACACAGACTGGAGCATGTTAACGTCAGCAGTAGAGACAGCCTGGGAAACTATTTTAAGAGATCAAGAGGAAAAATATTTAGAAAAGTATCAGCTGACTAAGAACAGGCGATGTGAATATCTAGAAATGGAGATCAAGTCTCCCCTGTTGGAATTCACTAGGAATGATGCCTCTCAGGTCCAACAGCATCGCACATTTGGAACAGCAGGGAGGTCTGTTGTCATCTCGACAGAAACTCCTGCACACCCCTGGACCCCTTTATGCCTTTTTGTGTCCCGCACAGAACCCACAATTTCACAGCTCCCACAGGAAAGAAATCATGCAGTGAAGAGCTTGATTCTGTGGCTAGAAAATCCTTTCTGAATTAAACCCAGAGAGCAAGAGGAATCTGCTTCAGAATGCCTTAATGCTCTTTGACGCACAGCCAAAGATCATTCTCCTCTTCATATTTCCAGCACATTTAGCCATAGCCTGTTCAGTTCTGCATTTTTCACATAAGTGGCCATTGTCAGTGCAGGAGGAGCTGTGATTATTCCCGCTCAGACTGGGGTAGCATGTCTGCAGGAGAAGCATATCTAGTGCACGGAGAAAGAGAGTATATGCTTCATTTGCTGGCCAGCAGACATCCAAGGAGCGGATAGCTAAGAAGGCCACCCCATCCTTCTCAGATGAGGGTGAACCATTAAAAGCAATGCAGCTCTGTTTATTTCAGCTCTGTCATGCCTGGTTAGGGAACAAAGACATGGCAAGAGAGTAGCACAAATGGACTGGGATAGTGAGCATGCATTAGCTGACACCAGCGTGGGATCTCGTCTGGTGATAACATCAGGGTAATTCTGCCTGGGACAGTTACAAGCTGAGGGTGCAAGACAATTTGGAGATTGCTCCAAGATGTTATTTTCGGTCACTTTCTTCTGCTGAAATAGACAGAAGTCAATATGATAGCATCGGAGCAGATTCCAATATCCGCCACCAGAAGCTGTTAAAAAATTATGAATAAAGCAACTCAAAAAAGTCTGACATTTTGTTGATCAGGAGCCTGGAAAGGAGAAATATTCCTCTGCTCCATTATGGAAACAGTGAGAAGGAAATGCCACCAAAGCCTAGATACTGCTGCTCAGTAAATCCCATCTTCTTCTCACATGTGGGTCCTGATAGCAGCAATGGTCATAGCAGGATAGGGAAGGCAGCACAGGAGGAGCGGCACGGCTGGAATCAGCCCCTCTGAGTGAGGGATGCCTCAGTGGTGGAGCCCGTGCACAGAGAAACCAGACCCAGGATTCCGTGTGGGCTCTGGCTTTCTCCAGCACTTGTCATTTTAGGAGGAAATGCAAGCTCGCACCCAGGAACTTCCAAACATTCTTTCAAGCACCATGTAATGCTCAAGAGATGCAGCATTGCTCAGAAAACTTTTAGCCAGCCACTACTTTGTAACCCTCTGCCTCATGTTCCTCTTATCTCCACTTTCCTCAGATGGTCAGTCCTGACCTTTTCATCACCCCATCTGCTGATGGCCTTTCTTACCTCCCTCAAAACAAATGCATCAAACTCCCAGCAGCTGGAATATGTTTGTTTTTGACAGGAACTCTGCAGCCCATCCGAGTCAAGCTAGAATGGCGCACACTTCTCAGGGATGAAAAGGATTAGGAAGCAGGGCCTGATGCTGGTGAGAGCCCCCTGTGTACAGAAAAAAGCAGGGGGAGGAGACGTGATGCTCTTGTGGAGAACGAGGACAGGTGGGGTCTGTACACCAGTGCTGCCATCTCAGATGCCTGTAGAGAAGAAACAATAAATACTAGAAAAAGTGCTTTAAGGGTTAAGAACTTCAAGGGAATAGCCTGCACAGTCTCAAAGAAGAGATAATAAAGAGCCTGTAACACTAGATCCAGCGTCTATGTAAAGATAATCTACTCGATGGAGGCTTAATCCTAGCAAGGGCTCTATAAAGTCTGGGAAAAAAGGGGGTATAGTGTGAACCCTGAATAGTCTAATTGATCCCAAAAGTAGAGTTCCTTTTTATATGTAAATATCCCATCTCCCTTCAACCTCTTGATCATCCAGGGTCTAATCAAGGAGTTCCTAAAGAGACATCTGCTGTCAGGAGGAAAAACCATCCCCTTGTTTAAGGCACTTGTCTCTCACCTAAGGTTTCAAGCTGTGAGTTCTCTCACATCAGTTTAGTCTCAGAAGCTCATGAACTTCCTCTGGTATAGGTGATTGGGGCACAGCACAGATAAGAGGGTCTCTGCCCATCACTCCATGGCCATGGCAGGCATTGTGGCTCCAGAGCCAAAGCTGAAGATCACC
>VYZT01043841.1:5564-20738 GCA_013400735.1 Pomatostomus ruficeps | reverse complement strand
CAGCCCCGACCCTGAGTGACTGATCCACCACCCCACTGACCATCTCCTGGGTGACCAGCCCCGACCCTGAGTGACTGACCCAGTGCCCCCTCAGTGACTGACTGTGAGTGACTGACCCCCAAGTGACCACCCCCGCGAGTGGCCGCCCCCATGTCCCGCAGATCCTGGGCAAGGTGTACGCCGTGCTGAGCGATGAGAAGCAGCGTGCCGTGTACGATGAGACGGGCATGGTGGACGAGGATGCCGAGGCGCTGCAGGATGGGCGGGACTGGCTGGAGTACTGGCAGCTGCTCTTCAAGGTGAGAGCGGGATGGGGCTGGGAGACAGAAGAACCCTGCATTGTTTGGGTTTATGTGTTTTTTCGTAAATCCTCCTGGTGAGTAAGTTCTGTAACTCACAAAGCATCACCTCTTTGCTCCAGGTCACCGTGAAAGACATCGAAGACTTCCAGAAGAGCTACAAAAACTCGGCGGAAGAGCTGGCTGATGTGAAGGCAGCGTACCTGAATTTCAAGGGTGACATGGATCGGATCATGGAGTCCGTGATGTGCGCGGACTACACGGATGAGCCCAGGATACGGGAAATGATACAGCAGGCCATTGACTCTGGGGAGCTCCCATCCTTCAAGGCTTTTGTGAGGGAGTCAAAGCAGAAGATGATGTCCCGAAGGCGGCGGGTAGGTTGCATCAATTGTTTACCTTTTAATCTCCCTTGGCAGAAAGAAGTGATGCTGTTCCCGAGATGTTTGTCACAGGATTGCTGGGTTACACACCTTGCTGTTCACATCTGGTCCCCTGTGTTCATCACCCCCTACCCCAAATCACTGTGAAAGGCTTTTCTACTTTATATCCTTATTCTACAGAACAGCTTACTACAGTTTAGCATGTCCCTGCACTTATCTACAAAGCTGTGAGTTGCTGGAGTTAACAAAAACAAATAAGTGGTGAAAATACATTTTGGTTGACTGCTGGCAGGTGTGAAACTGCTCTGGCCTAAATGGACTCTTGTGTACTTTTGGACACTTTGTGGAATGTCACATGCACATCACAGTAACCTTCAAGTTAATGTAGTATCTACCAAGACAAAAAAAAAAATTAGGGTGTGGGAACAGGGACTGGGACGAACATTCAACACTCTGAAAGAGAAAAAAAACTTCCTGCTCTGCTAAATGGTGGAACCAGAATGGGTTTCCCTTGCCTGATTCTTCATCTGTGGCCAAACCTGAAAACCCTTTGTGCTTCCCTGCAGCTGTTTGTATACAGATACCCAAAAAAGCATTCGGTAACTCCTGTAAGACTTGGCCAGATAACATGCAAAATACTTTTTAAAAAAAACCCGTTTGCTCTTTTAGGCAGAAAAAGAAGCTAAAGAGGCAAAAAAGACTAAAGATGAACTGGGCCTTAGTGGAGAAAATGACTTGCAAGCGCTGATTAAAGTAAGGCTTTTTCTGTTTGTTGCAGATAACTTTGTTACTGGCTTATGATTGTATTTTCCGTGAGCGTCTTTGATTTTGGATCCTTGCAACTCTTCTGAGTTCCTGAGGTTAAAACCTGGCCTTAATGTTAACTATGTACTTTAATTTAATTAGAATCAGAGTATGGATTTTATTACCTGTGTCTTTTAAAAAATGTAGAGTTGTTGCATATGTACTCAAAATATTTAACTTCTAGTTTTGGGCAGTTACACAGCGAGTTTTAATAATGGTACTAAACTTTCTGTAGCTTATATTCCCTGTTTAATATTTTCCAAGATTTTATGTAGCTATCAAACTTCAGTAGGATAATGTGTATTGGGAAGTTACAAAAGGTTTGATTTTGATTGGTGTTCTTTTCCCCCTCCCCAGAGCCGGAGCAAAGATCGAGAAAAAGAAATGGATAACTTCTTCGCCCAGCTGGAAGCAAAATACGGGAACAGTGCTAAGAAAGGAGGAAAGAAGACCTCAGCCAAGAAAAGAAAGGCAGAAGGAACGGCATAGACTGAAAAACCAGGTTTCGTTTTGTACGGAAATGTGGATTTGGGAGAATTTCGGGTGTTTTCTGGGCTCCTGTTTTGGACTGTGTGCATTGACTGGCTGTAATTGGGAGGCATGACACGAATGCATCCTGAACAGGGAAGACAAGGCATTCCCGTGCTACCGTTTCCAGCTCTTTGGGTGCTCTTCAGTTTAGATCCATGTGTGCTATTCACACATTTCCTCTGTAACAAACCTGCTGTTTTTAAAGGTCTTTGCACATCAGCTTAACAGGCGTTTTTCAGATATTCCAGTAGTTTTATAAAGATAGTTCGGGAAATTGCAGAATTAATAAACAAGTCCTTTTTTTCAGAGTTCTGCTTCCCCAGTTTCCTCTGTATGTTTTCGAAAAAAGCTGTTCAAAACAAGCCAATTGTGTTGATTCTTCTGATTTCAGTCAAGTAAATCGTGCACACTTCCACCGAGGATCGCTTTTTAAAGGCATAGGAGCCACGAGGTGAACACCTTTGGAGCCGTCACAGCTTCAACAACAGCTCCTGGGGGGAAGCCAGAGGTAGATGGTCTCTCTGTTCCCTTTTACTTGCCTGCCCTCAAAAATTACCCAGATTCTGAGAAAGTAGAGCATATCACTGTGTTTTATAACATGGGGCTTGAAGGTTACTTTTATTACACAAAATAAATAACAGTTCAGGAGCAGTCTCTGGTGTCAACCATCTGTACAGAAAACAAAAACGGCCTTCGGTGGGGACTGCACTTTTTAAACCCACTGACTCCTCTAGGCTGTAAAACACTACGTTATGTTAACAGAGGACTGTTAAAGTTTATTTGTCTGTTTTTGTAAGTCTTGTGCTACAGAAAACTCACTTGGTCCCTGAGGAATGGCACGGGTACAAATGGGATGCTTATCTGCACTTTGCCTGACGTAACTACCACGCTGCACAGTGCTCCAGAAGAGAAATTGTATTTTGAAATGGTTTAGTGAGTAGAGGCCTCTTGTGAGCATCAGCTTCTCCCTCTGCAAACTTAAGAGGTGTAGATTGAGCTCAGAGCTGCTTTTTTCTTTTTTTTTTTTTTAACTTCTGGAAATGCAAAGACAGGTTAACCCGGTTATATTTGCACAGTTCCCTGTTTCTGATTAAAGCATGCTTGGATCAACTGGACTCGTGAGCTTCAGTATTGATGAAAAATTATTAGCTGGTCTGGAGTGGGGAAATAGGGGAGCCACTACATAAAGAATACTGACAAGGGGTTTTTTTCTATTATGAACTGTAATTTGAAGAATAATAAGAAAATATAGGAAAACAGTGCTCTTTAACTGGACTAGAAAGGAACAACTGTTTTTGTGGAGCGTCCTAACTTTGTTTAAATACAGCCAGTGGTTACCTCACCTTGTTTTTACATTTCAGTCTGGCACTTACTCTTTGGGAGTAAGACCTTCAACTAATCACTTATTTTGAGAAGCCTGTACTTGATGAGTTTTTTTCATCTTATCTGGAGCCACAAGGCCAGCTCCAGCAAATGCCTCTGTTAGGTGTGTCACACAGGGCAGACACAGCTCCCAAACGCTCCATTGCATCTGTGGCTTCTGGAACTCTACGCTGAAGTGCAGAAATCTTGTGTAATTATAGGTATCTTTCGAAAGGGACACTGAGCTGTTCTGTGAAGTTACCATAAAATGTCTCACCAGGAAGACTTTTTTGAGTACTGTCTGAACCTGCTCGTAGTAAGCAGTTTCTTTTTGCCTGTTCAGCCTTCTTCAGTCACTGAGGAAGAGGTAAAAGGTTTTATTGTAACTTAGTGGTGTGCTCCACTTGTGTTCATACCTGCTGCAGCTACCACAGCATTCATCGCTTGCCTAAGCCGAGTGTTTGCTTTTGCTAGTACAATATTGCTTTAAATATATTTAAACATATAAATACAGTTTTAAAAAAATGTAGATCACTACTGCTGTGGAAGGCTGGGTTAACCTTCCTAAGGGAAAAATGAGCAAGGTCCTGCAGTACCTGCCTGTAAGGACATGAACCTGTCACCAGCTTTGTGGAAAAATGCACAGACTGAGAGTGCTTGCTAGGTTTCCCCGGAGCTGGGCTTCACTGGAGTGTATTCACCCTTCCACTGGAGCATCACCTTCTCTGCTGGTAGAAAATGGAATGTTTAAGTGCACCCCCCTTCTAATCTTTGGCAGCTGCTGCTTAGATTTATATAAAAATAACTATTTGTAAGGAAGGGTGTTTGAAAACTCTGTAAACAACGTTGACCTTGCTGGGAAGCAGGGGTGGTTCACGACTCTCTGGAGAGGGATGGATGGGTGGATGCTTCTCCCTGGCATGTTAGAGCCCCTTTTTGCTTTTTGTGCCTGATCCACTTCGGCCGTGGGCTTTCACAGAACCATGTGGTGGAAGACCTGACAAACAAGAGATTATGGACAGCTTCAAGACTCTGGAAAGGAATTACAGCTAAGTATCAAATACATCTCTAGCCTAAAACTAAAAAGTTTTTTTTAATTCTAACATGTGGCTATCAGCTGCATTATTTATAACTTCCAAAAGGGGCAAAGCTTGTGCTTGCTGTGTTGCTGCACTGCAGGGAGCAACTGCATTCCTTGATAATCACCAAGTATTCATATGTACAAAGCTTTTCTGCTAATTTTAAATTTTTTTTGTCAAAACAGCAGTCATAAAACTAATCTTGCATTTTTTTTGGGGGGGGGGAGCAGATATTTAATTTCAGTAGGAACCACTCCTTGCTTGTTCACGAACGTTACTTCAGTTTTAGTGCCTTTGTTTAACTTCAAGTTACTATTTCTGTTTAAGCTGGCAACTCCTGCTTTTAAAACTTGGACACCGGGAGGCACTAGGGCTGATTACATTAAGCTTCCTTACTTGATTTAAGTATTTGGTGGTAATAAAACCAAAAGAACCCCAACAAAAGGCAGCCAGCTATACTCTGGAGTAGAGTAGGATGTAGCAAGGGTAACACCTGTATAATGGCAAATTAAAAACATGGATGGATGGAACTTTGCAAAACCTCCCCAATGGAAATTACCTGTAGGAATGTGGCCCTGTAGGAAATGCACCCCTGTCCCAAAAGCCTCCTTTGTTTGATCTTACTAAGCCCTGTGACTGCTGAGCATACCTGAACTTGTCGATCCTCTCCTTGTCCCGGACTGATTGCTGTAATCAATAACAGTGCAAGAACGGCGGCGCTGGGAATCAGGCTGAAAAGACAGTTCAAGTTATTTCTGTTTATGTGAAGAAAAAATTCATCAAGATTGTAATACAACTACAAGCTACTTAACACGTGTATTTGGTAATTGGTAAGATGTAAAAGTCTAAGGAAAGCTTTAAAGATGTGTCAAATCAACTTTAAAAGTAGAAAATACACTTTTCTAACACTTACTTAGAATGATCGCTGGGCTACTTAGAGGCAGTCTTGCCATTTCTGAGAACTGTTCTGTTCCAAAGCAGATTTTGTAACTGCTGAGTCCAGGATGTTGAAATACACAGAAACTAATCGAGCAGCTATTTAAAAGCTGTTGCTGAAACTACAGCTTTCCAAGCTTAGATAAAAATACTGTTAAATGCAAGAAGGTATCACTAGAGTAGGTGTTTCGGTAAATTAAACCGAGAGTATTCGATACTGAAACAGACTGGACATTGATGAATGTTAATTTCCAAAGCAACCTATTCAGTAATTCAGGATGATCTGGTGTAATTAGCCATGCTTTACCAAGGATGTGTTGGTTGTGTTAGGCCTGGAGAAGGGATCGGGTAAGAACAGCTGCTCCTGGAGCTGCTGGTGAGTGTCTTCTTGTGTCGTGACACCATGAGCACGGCTCGAGTTCCCTCGAGGTTTCTGCAAGGGAAAATAACCCAGTTATGGCTTCTTACTGCAGCAGTACGTTGAAAATAATTAAGCCAGGAATTAAAGCTAATTTTCCAAGTGAATCATTTTATACCTAGTTATGAAGAGGGAAACATTCAACTGGCATTAATGTGAATTAAGCATGCAAGTGTGGGCAGTGCTGTTACTCAAAACTGCTGCAATATTTTTCATCCATCTATTTGACTTGCTGTCACAAGAGAAATAAATTGGAACTCTTGGGCTGGGTAGTTCGACCAGCAGTGATAACAACTTTAGATTATTCAGTAATAAAATGAGATTCTTGTGCCTGTTACCGTTTGCCTGCGGGGTCCTGTGGTGCTCCCACGCTCTGCCACGGTGGTGGTGGTGGCAATGGGTGGCAGGGGGTGATTTCTGTTTAGCAGCAGTGGGGAGGGTGAGGTCAGCTGCTCCTGTGCAGTCGGGCTGGAACGCACCAGTAAGAAGAGAAAAAACACAGTTTATATGTTTGGCAGGTGGAAAGGTGTAATATTGTTACTTTCTTTGGCATTCTGGAGTTGACTGTTCTGTAAAAATACTTTGGAAAAGCTTCAAACCATAATCTTCACTTTAAGAAAGACTTCCCCAGTACTCTCTACTTGCATTTAAAAATATATTTTAATAAAGCAGAGATGTCAGTACTTCTTAGATTGACTGAAGCCTGAGGAAAGGGAATAGAAGCATAAAATACTGGAAGGAGAAACACCAGTTATGAAGGGACAAGGAATAAATACCTCAACAGTATGTGACAAGAAAGCACCAGACTGGATAAATTTATAGGTAAATTGCAAAACTAAAAGTGTATCAATTTCCAACACGTGGAATAGACAGGTCTGTCAAACTCTGCGTTGTTTCCTGATACCTTGTGGTCCTGTAAATGGTCCCATTCAGTCAGGTCATTGTGCAAAATAAGATATTCTAGATGTGACTGAGGGCTCACTAAGAGTCCTTTGGCCAGTCAGATAACTTATTTTAACATCTTTAGAGTCCAGTCTGGGCTAGGAGAGCAAGATGCAGTATGACCTCGAAAAACTGCAGACTTTTAAATTTATCTTGACCATAGGCTGCAGAAAAAGCCAGCCCTGTCAAGAAAGAGATGGTGGTGTTCACTTTGCTGGCAGAGGACAGGCTGAGATCTATGGCATTTGTGCAAAACCACCTGAATATGGGAATGTATGGGATCACTGAACCGCAGCTGACAGCACAGCAAACATCAGCTTTAACAACTCAGCCTTCTCAGGGGAGTTGTGCTTTAAGGGGCAGTTCCTCTCCTCACTGCGGCAATCCACACCCTCCCTGCCCAGGGATGCTTTCAATGCTCTCTGACCCCGGTGTCCTGCAGGGAGAGGCCGTTTTGGGGACATACAGGCGCCTGCTGATGTCGTCCCCGGAGCGCAGGGTTCCGATGGGCTGCAGGGTCCGTGGTGGGGGGTTCCTCCTCCTCGTGCAGCGGGGCAGGGATGAGGTGCTGAGCTCCAGGGGACGATTTGGCCACGTCCTGGTAGAGAGGAGGGAACTCGAACCTGGCCGTTTGTCATGCAGGTCCCTAACAAAACAAAAAATTACAAGACCAAAAGAGAGATGGTCAACATGACAACTACTCTGTTACCCAGGTACTCATCTACATGTGGCTTTAATTATAAAATACATGGGCAGAAATTAGGTGAGTTCATTTTTAACTATATCAAGTAATACTCCTTCACAGAAGACAAATAAACGAATAAGCAAGCAGGAAAATAACTAAGAATTGCTTTCTCTGGTGGAGGAATTTATCTCACAAGGTTTTGGGTTGAATCCCTATTGCTGGGAGAGTGCTTTACTTTATTTACAGCACATGACCTGTAGTTCTTACAGTGTTTTCTCCACTACAGGCAGGTTCCTTTGGTGTAACTGGATCCCATGGATCACCATCAAGCCGTTTAGGTTATGCTGAGAACCACTACTCGACCCTTGAGAGAGACTTACCTGAAATTTAAAACAAGTAAGTAAATCACTGTCTGGCAGAGACACACACACATATTTACAGACTTTGTATATAATTTTGGAGAAAAGTCATTAATTTCCTCCATGACATCCAGAGACATACTCAGTTATATTATTTCCCCATCTAAGACAGGGATCTTAGCATTTCAATTTTTTTGAATGGTAGTGCTTAGAAAATATCCGAATACTTAATTTTTTCCAACTGAGCAGCTTATTTGCTGATCTTCCAACAATGGCTATCATCAGAAGCTTTACAAAAAATAATTTTCAGCATATATTGACATTTTATGTCAACAACAGATCTGCAAAGTCCTTTTCTAAGACACAGACTGATCTAGAAAAAAAATCAGATTCCACCCACCATACCAAGAGCAAGCAGAAAATAGCAGAGTGTTAATCCCATACATACTTGAGGTGTTTTTCTCCTCTTTTTGCTTTTGCGGCCACATCTGGGTTTTGGGCACTACATGCACAGTAAGGGGACACAAGGGACAGGCAGGGGAAGAAATAAAGGAGAAAGAAAGAAAGAAATAAAAAGAAGTAAGAAGGAAAGAGTCGAATTAAAATGGAATAAGCAGGTAACGCTTTGGTGCTCACCACTCTAGGTGCAGATTATCTAAAGCAGATTATACGGTTAAATTCAGTGTCTGAGGAAAAAAAACTTGTTTAGAACTGCACTGAGATTTCTCCCTTCTTGCTGGATGAATTAACTATAAATGTGAGAATGGGATCCCACACACACACTTCTCAATCTCACCATTTAATTGAAACATTAAACTGTGGAAAGAACTGCATCCTTAATCAACAGCCACCACATGGCTGTCATACACAGATATAAAATATTAAGTTTCAAGGAGAAAAGTAGGAATTAAAACTTCCAAATGAGTAATAACAGAACTTAAGTGTCAGAAAGGACAGCCAGCATTCACACAAAGTCCAAACTAGTTATTTACCTAAACACAACCAGTCTGTTTGCTGAGGTAACACTGCATGGATGCATCCCAAAGAAGACAAAACAACAGCTGGCCAAAAATCCTTACCAGATTTGATGTCACCGAGGGCATCTTTGTGTGTGGCACACGAGGTAACAATGCTGGCAGAGGATCCAGCTGCAAAGGGCTTCTGGCATCTGCTCGGAGGGTTTCTACTGCTATGATATTTTTCTCATCATCTGTGCAAAGCAACAGAGGATTCCTGTCAATATTGGAATTGCTAGTCATGGATAGTGCTATGAATCCAAGGTTTTTTTGAGAGAGTCCTCTTGGATGGTAGATTCTCTTAAGTCTTACGTTTTAGGTCAAATACTTTTTGACCTAAAGACTCTTTAGGTCTTAAGTTAGAAGGCACATCTCACACTGTTAGCAAAATAACCCTTTTATTACCACTGAAAAGATCATTCCCAAATACATCTCTCTCCTGTGGCATCTTTGCAAAATTAGCTGAAATCCCCTTTTGAGCCCTCATTGTAACTGTGATCCTTACCAGAAGCTGACCCCTCCCAGTGCTTGCAGATCAGTTCTTCCATGCAGACCAGGACTTCACTCCACACATCATCAAACACAAATGTGAGCACGGAATCCTTCATGCAGGAATAGGGAGAGACAGGAGGAAACCCAAATTTCCGTCTGTCAGAGGACAGTCCCATTTTCCTCTTGTGCAACTCCTCCTCCCTGCAAAAATGTAAGCGTTACCTGCCCCAGAACCACATTTTGTCTCCTGTATTTACTTCGAGTTTTCCCACCGACCTCAGTGAGAAATGACTGACGCATCCTGGTCTCCCTATACAGAATGACTATAAATGATCCTTCATAAACAATAAATTATTTACCCATGAGATCAAATTCACATCCAAAAAATCAATATTAATAGTTACAGTGATATTTCTTCATCACATTGTGTCCTGGGGTGATTTTTATGCTCTGGTTTGTTTTTTTTTTTTTTTTCCTTTTTCTTTTTCCTTTCATCTGCTTGAGCACAGGCNCAGCTGTGAGTTAAGACAGAGGGGTTTTTTTTTTCTCTTTCCCCTTCCCACTGGGATTACAGTTTTTCTTTTACGTTTTTTTTTTCTTTTTTTTGGACTGTTTGGCGTGGGTTTTTTTCCCTGTCCGAGAAAATCAGACCATCTCCGGGGAAGACAGTTGGCGGGACCCTCACCAAGAGCTGCCGGGCCAGCTGGGCCGAACCTTCAGGAGAGGTGACATACTAGAGAAGGGAGAGACTCTGATAAATCCACCAGCTTTCTCCACGGTAGAGAAGGTTTACTGTCTAATATTATTCAAGTTTTGTTTTCTTTTAGTTTTTTTGTGTGCCTGCGTGCACCTTGCTTGTTAAATAAACAGTTCTTTTTCACGTTCCTCCAAGAAAGTTTTAATTCCGAACCTTAGTTAGGAGGAGAGGCTGGAATTCTGCCTTTTAGAGGAGACACCCTTTTGGAGTCTCCTCCCAAAATTTGGCTCAAACCAGGACACATTGTTAGGCTCCAAATCTAATGACAGGACAGAATCCTGAAGACAAGAGAGTGATATTATTTGTTGCAGCAATATTTCTCTGGCCTGGTCAACGCAAGAAACATAACAATTTTAATTTAATTGTCCATGCAGCTAAGTGGCTTCAATTAATCAAACCAATTAAGCAGACAGGAACTGACAGCACCCTCCAGAGTCCTTATCCAGGCCATATGTTCATACTTTTGGGCTGAATAAAGTAAAGGAGCAAAAAGACAAAAAGAGTGGTTAATTGTTTCTTGACAAGCATAAAATCCACTCCAGTTCTTCAAACTACCACTGAAAAAATCCAGAAAGGTACAATTCCACCTAAAATGCCAGTACAAAACAGAAGCAGCACACTGCTATTGCATAACTAACAGCCGTGAATTTGACACAGTATAAAAAATAAATGGTGTTTAAACACGTTTTATTAAACACACAGGCTCTTAGTTATGATGGAATGAATTATTCAAACCAAGCACAAAAATGGACAGCGTGAAAAACTGTCAAAAGATTCCTAAACATCATTTAGTGAAAGAAATTGTCCTAGAAAACGGATTGGGAGAATTCACAGTACCCAGGCAACCTCAGGCCTTTGAAAGCTCTCTAGAGGAAAGATAAATAAATTAATCAAGTATGTATATCTGAACTGCAGGAGCCCCAGGACAATGGTACTGTTTTAATAGTCAATACTTACACATCTCTGTGGTCAAATGCCAAGTATTCCTCCACTATGCCTTCGGAGAGAATGACTTCCTCTTCCCCTTCATCGCTGTCTGAGGAACACAAGGTCGGAGGCTTGGAAGGGTCGGCCTTTTTGTGAGCAGGGGCAACAAAAAGAGGCACCTTCTTGCCAAGAACACTAAGTCTGAACAGGTGACAGTTTTCAGAAAGCAGAAATAAAGATAAGTTGTTATTCCATCGCAAAGAACTGAGAGACAGCGTGGCAGTTAAGGGCGAGCAGTAGGGAGGCCAGCAAATTATTCATTACAGTAACAACTTTTGGTTTGGATACCTTCTAATTCTTCCTAAGGAACCTGAAACTTCAGGGAAAAATATTCAAAGCTAATTAGAAAGCATTCTGAAACATTAAATAATAAAAGCAGCATTAATATAATGCCTTGTATTTTTGAAGTCCTAGGCAAATTTAACAGATAATCAATAATAAAATCAGCTACAATACATACATATTCTTAAGAAGTCATCATAAGCAAAGGTATTTCTATTTACTGGCCAGTTCACTGTAGTCAGCAAAAGCACAGCTATGTATTCTTGCTATTCTGAGTGTACTAAATTCATTTAAAAAGGAAAAAAAAAGAGTGTGCTGTGTTCGAAACTCAGCCTAACAGGAAGGCTGCCCACTTTGAGAAGCAGGGAACAAACCTGCCTTCCCACCTTGGTATGATCCAGGCTCACTGCTGGTACTTACTCATCAGAATCCTGCTCCTGTGGTGAACTTACATCTGAGGGAGCCAAACTGCCCGAGGGGGAACTCGAGTACCATCCGTACCCTTCGTCCGTGGGCATCACCACCTGCTTCCCCACCACCCTGCCACGGCAAAAGCAAAGGATAAATACAGCAGGAAACATGGGCAGTACGATTATGGAAGGATGTAAGAACAGCAGCAAATCCTGAAAGCTCTCCTGGGAAGTTGTGTTGTTTTCCTGGTGACAGTTTCAGTTCCCTAAGAGAATTCTGCTCTGCTCTGCTAAGGCAAATAGCAACAAACCTCTGTCAAGGAACCACATGTGAGGTAACAGGATGTTTGTTAACAACAGGCAGGCACATCACAGAGTGATCTTTTTATCTCTATCTACCACGTCCTTGCATAAACCCACCCTGCCACTTGTTTAAAAAGCAGCTGTGTCCATCCCTACCCTTGCTGGAGCATTGGCCTGTTAATAAAATACCTGAGATGAGGAAAGCTGGAGGACCACTGGTGGCACTCTTCCCGCAGTCCCTTGACACGAACGTTTTCTTTCTGCTCGTACAGAAGCTCATCAATTTGTCTGAACATCTGCTGAACTTGTTGTGTGGCAGCTTTATCAAATTCCTAGAAAGAAAAGAAAACACCTTGTGAATGGCATTTGCAGGAGTTTTTTAACTGATTTTTTTTAATACAGTTGAAAAAAACCCCAGCTATTTGTTTAAAGCTTAGCAGGATTGCATTAGAAAGATTTTAACTTTAAATCATTGTTGTGGTTTTAGTAGAAGGGAGGGGGCCATAAAAATAGCTCCTGTGAGAAGTTTCTGAAATTCTTCACCATTTCCAGCAGGGCCAATCTCTGATGGCTCTGAAGATGATGGACATGCCACTGGCCATGTTTGGACCAGTGAGAAAGGTTGGTTACGCCTCTGTGATGACATATTTAAGGAAAAATCAAAACAAAATGTGCACGCAGCTGCTTTTAGTTAGAGAAGGAGGAGGATGTGAGAACATGTGAGGGAAAACAACATGGAGGCACCAAGGTCAGTGGAGAAGGAGGGAGAGGAGGTGCCCCAGGCTCTGGAGCTGTGATTCCTCTGCAGGCCGTGGTGAGCCCATGGTGAGGCGGGGTGTCCCCCCTGCAGTCCATGGGGTCCATGAGGGATGCAGAGCCACCCGCAGTCCGTGGGTGAGGTGCCAACGTTGGAGCGGGAGATGTCGGAAGCCGCAGCAGCCATGGAAGCCAGGAGAAGCCGCAGGAGCCATAAATGCCAAGAGAAGCCGCAGCAGGTGCAGCCCAGTGAGAGACAGAGACTGAGATAAAAGTCCCGCAGTTTGTGAAGGAGGTGACCACACTGGAACAAGTAAATGTCAGAAAAAACTACAGTCCAAGTGAGAGACCCGGTTAGAAAGAAAAGAGCCCCTGCTTCCATGCTGGAGCAGTTTGTCCCTGGAAGACTGCATTCTATAAACAAGAAAAAAAACACGCCACAGAGGTTCACAGAGAACTGTCTTTCGTGGGAAGGACCCCACGGCAAAAGCAGAAAAAAAAACTCCTCTCCCTAAGCAGAGAAAAAAGATCTTAAAAACAGACTGACCTGAACCCCCACACCCGGCCCCCCTTGCACTGTTGGTGGGAGGGAGGGAGGGGTGGAGAGTGAAAAGAAAAGTGTTTTTTTAAAAGTTTAGTTTATTTCTCATATCCTCCTTCTAACTCAAGTAGTAATAAATTTCACTTTACAACCTAGTTTATCCTTAGAGCATCTTCTCCCAGTTCCTTATCTCAACTCATAGACCTCTGAGTTAATTCCCTCAGGTTTTTTCTCCCCTCTCCTTCCCTCCTCTGCCCAGCTGTAGCAGGGGAGGGAACGAGTAAGCGACTACCGTGAGTGCCTAGCACTTAACCAGAATCAAAACCACGACAATCATTTTCTCCCAGAGATGATGCAGCCTGCTGTTAAGACTGATGGCAGCCACATAAAAAGCTTACAATGACACAGCAGAAAAACTATTACAACATTTTGAAATATCCACATTATTACATTAAGTTACACGACTTCTAGAAATCAGAACTGGAAAGATAAAATTCAGTGATATTTTAATGCAATGGAAGATTTGTTGCTCGCAGTGTCCACAAACAAAAGCAACACCAAAAGCAATGCAGACTGGTGGAAAACACTGAACCTGAGGGATGGTCAGGTCCTTTGTTACACGCAGATAAAAACGAGGTCAGTTCTGGGGTCATTTAAATCTAAACAGCTCCATCTCACCTCACAGAAAGCAACAGCACACTTGGCTTTGGTGGATGGAGAATGAAACAAAAATAAAGTTTTAGGAGCTTACTATATTTTGAGAAACATGCAAGTATGCAGAAGTTTGAAAAACTCACGCCAAGTGTCTGAAAGTCACGCAGCCAGGGCTGGGGTTCCACAATAACAGCATTTATAGATACACTTGTGCACTAAATGATTTGCATTTCCAAAATTTTCAGTGGAAATGCAGAATATTTACGGAATAATATGAGCCTAATGTGTTTTGAACTGAATGATGGAAAGAGCTAAAAAAGATGTTCTTTCTGTAATCACTACCATGATTTTTTGACAGATCCAATAATTTTTATTCTGACATGTCTCTGCAGAGGTATTTTGAGTGTCTTTCTGTGCCAGATTTGGCTTGGATGATTATGTTCTACTCACGTCATAGCCGCAAGAGAAGACTGAGCTGTCTTCTGTGGAGGTGTCAGCACAACTCTTACTGGCAGTCTGTGGATCCCCATGATCACCCAATTCCTTATGGATTCCCGACTCCCTGAAACGCACACGTTGAAGCAAAAAAAAAAAAGAGGAAGAAAAACAACCCACAATAAACAATGATGGATCAAGTAAGTCAGTAAACAAAGCGTGGCTGTATCAGAACAGCTGTATCACATATGTCATGACACGTACCTGGAGGTCTGGCCGAGGTTTTCAGCCGTGGGTGTGGCTGAGCACCCCTGAGCCTGTGGCTCTGGCAGTGGGTGATGTCTCAAGGCATGTTTGGGGAGTCCTTGTCTAAAAAAACAGAAGGGGAACTTGGCATTACTTACAAGAAAAAAACATTTACAGAGTTCCCAGTAAGTTCGATAGGTTTTTCTTTTCTTTTTCTCAAGGACTGTGCACACACTTATTATTATTAGAAGGCTAATTCTTGTTGCCAAAGCTCTCGGTTTAAGGTGTCAAAACTAACTCTAGGATAAATATGATATGAAAGGTCTTGGCTTCAAAATCAGTTAAACTTGAGATGTTGTGAATTGGGCTACAGCTCCCTAAATGCAGACACTATGCCATTATCCCTGTAGATTAATGAAATTGAATTAAATTAAATAGAACAAGAGTGAACGAGCCGAGTAAGTCAGAACTGACCCAACTCTTGGGTCGGGGGTGGG
>VYZT01043839.1:0-11666 GCA_013400735.1 Pomatostomus ruficeps | reverse complement strand
CCCTGAGGGTGGGGACAGCCCTGCCCACCCAGCCCTGCCCACCCGGGGACAGGCGCCCGCGACTGGCGTGGGCGTGGTGGGAGCCGGAACGGAGATCGCCTCGGGACGCGCGTCGTGGGGGTTTCCTTCTGCCTGTCATTTACGCTTTCCCAAACGTCACAGTTTCTTCGAGAATTCTGGCAAAGGAGAAAAAAATAGGTAGTTTGAAAAGAGCAAAGTGAGCTGGGGTGCCTTAAAAATGGCAGAGAAAGGGGTAGCGAGGTGCAAGCTTATCCTTCAACATGTCTGAAGGCTAGAGCCGTACAATCACCAAGGTTGGATCATCCGGCCCAGCCGTCAGCCCAGTCCCGCCGCTGCAACCCCAAAGCCACTGAACCACATCAACCCGGCACCAGATCCAGACGCCTCTTAAATACCTCCAACAGTGGTGACTCCACCAGCTCCCCGGACAGCCTAATCCAATGCCTGACCGCTCTAACAGTGAAATTTATTTTCTAGTGTCTAATCTGAATCTCCCCAGTCTGTTTAAGGCCATTTCCTTTTGTCCTCTCACTGTAGACATGGTAGAAGAAACCACTCCCTTCCTCACTACTACCTCCTATCAGGTGGTTTTTAAAGAGCAATGAGGTCCTCCCTGAGCCTTCTCCAGACTAAACATGCCCAGCTCCCTCAGCTGTTCCTCATAAGACTTGTTTTCGGGACCTTTCATGAGTTTTGTTGCTCTTCGCTGAACACTCTCCAGCACGTCAATGACCTTTTCAAAATGAGGGACTCAAAACCGAGTGCAATACTCGAGGTGCAGCCTCACCAGGGCTGAGTATAGGGGGATGATTGCTTCCCTAGTCCTGCTGGCAACACTGTTCTTGATATGGGCCAAGATGCCATTGGCCTTCTTGGCCACCTGGGCATGTTCCTGGCTCATATCGAGCCAGCTGTCAACCAGCATGCCCAAGGATGTTTCCCTTAGCTGCACCTAAATGAGGAAACTGGACCAGAGCACCTGGGTTGTGGCACCACACTAAAGCACACACATCCGGCCCCCTTCCAAAAAACAACAACAAAAAAAGGTTTTGACGATCAACTTGCCAAAAAATGTCATGCAACTAGCAATAGGACAAGAGGACATAGTCATAAACTGCACCAGGGGAAGTTTAGGTTGGACATTAGGAAGAAATTCTTCACAGAAAGGGTGATTAGACCTTGAAATGGGCTGCCCAGGGAGGTGGTGGAGTCACCGTCCCTGGAGGCATTTAAGGAAAGATTGGACATGGCACTCAGTGCCATGGTCTGGTTAACATGCTGCTGTTAGGTCATAGGTTGGTCTCGATCTCAGAAGCCTTTTCCAACCTTATTAATTCTGTGATTCTGTGACGATAAAAAATGTAGCAGTAAATCCTTTCCCTAAGCACCAGGATCCTGAGACAGAGTCTGCATGCCTTCTAGGTAAAGTATGAAAGGAACTCAGGGAAGATGTAACAAACAAACTAAACCCTATGCTTATCAAAGAGGAGCTGAGGGAGGTTTTCATGATAAAATGCTGCTTTTTGGGTAAACGTGTTGGAAGAGCTATTTCCAGTTGAAGCCATGGTAGCATGTAAAAAATAAATTGAATAGCAGGAAATTGGCAAGATTGGGTGGTGTTTATTCAGGAGTTACACAGCGATTTGGGCATGAAACAATTGGACTGTGTAACCGCATGCTACAGGAGCCATTGAAGGACTGGGGAGTGCTGCCTGTAGCCAAAACCTTATAGGAATAGATATGATGCACTTGAGAGCCATCAGCTTTATTTTCTCTGGAGGGACATGGTGCCTCAGAAATCTGTGGGACTCTTTGGAGGAGCCAAGTGACCTCATTTGGCCAAGGCAAACCAGCTCAATGAACACAGAATCACAGAATATCCTGAGCTGGAAGGGACACATCAGGATCATCAAATCCAATTCTTGGCCCTGCACAGGACATCCCAAGAGTCACACCATGCACCTGAGAGCATTGTGCAAACCCCTCTTGAACTCTGTCAGGCTTGGTGCTATAACCACTTCCCTGGGGAGCCTATTCCAGTGCCCAACCACCATCTTTGGGTGAACCTTTTCCTAATATCTAACCTAAACCTCTCCTGATGCAGCTTCCTGCCATTCCCTCAAGTTCTGTCACTGGTCACAAGAGAGAGAAAGATTGGTGCCTGCCCCTTGGCTTCCCCTCGTGATGATGTTGAAGACTGCAATGAGGTCTCCCCTTCTCCAGGCTGAACAAGCCAAGTGACCTCAGCTGCTCTCAAATGGCTTTCCCTCTAGACCCTTCACCATATCTGTAGCTCTCCTTTGGACACTTCCTAATACCTTTATATGTTTTTTATGTTGTGGTTTCCAAAACTGCACACAGGACTTGAGGTGAGGCCACCCCAGGGCAGGGCAGAGCGGGACAATCCCCTCCCTTGACTGGCTGGCGATGCTGTGCCACAGGGCATGGTTGGTCCTCCTGGTTTGGGCAAGAATTTTCATTGAAGGCTTCTAGAAGATTCAGCAGTCATGATTTATTGAGCCCCTCAGGATTTGAGCCCCTCAAGATTTGACTCAAACTGCAATTATTTTTAGTTGTTAAACAGTAGCTGCAACTAGACAGTTATGATTAAGCAATTGCATTGTGAAAGTTGCTTGCCTGGCTAATCTGTTGTTTTAAGGAAAAGAGAAGACAATCCCAAGATGAATGGGCTGTTTGGATGACAGCCGCCAGGGGTGAAGTCAGCAGAACTGAGCAGTAACTGAGGGAAAGGTAATTCCAGCAGTGGGAGATCATGACCACCGATCATTTACTACCTACTCAAAACAGACCCCCAGCTCAAATGGAGAAGAGAACTGTGCATGTGGACTAATTATCATAAGAAGCAAGAGTTATAATGAGCAGATAGGGGGGTTGAGTGCTAATTAATGAAAAAGTTGTGTAATGCTGATGGCGTTGTTGGCTAAAACATATAAATTAAGTTTTGATGACTGGGAAGCCAGCCTTTTGTGGCTTAGCACCAAGCTCCCTACTTTGTACAAACTCGAAACAAAATTTGAAATACTTTGCTTCAGTGTGTGAATTGGTGGTGTGCACTGGTTAACAAGCTCAACGAGATGAAGATTACAACCTTCAGACGGGTGGATACTTGGTGGGAAAAATAGGGTAGAAGAGAGGTTATGAATGATTACCATTTTCTTCAATGGATTGTGTAACAGGTAGGACTGAACAGGAATTTGTGTGAAGGTCAGTACTGTTCAACACAGGTGTAAATAGTCTGGAAAAAGGGGTGGAGAGTGGAGTAGTAAATTCTGTTGTTCACACTGAGTTATTTACATTAAGAAAAATTGTCAGGTGGCAGAAGGACATCTCGATTCCTACTGAGCAATAAAATGATGGACATGTTGACATGTGAGATAAAGCTGGGTATTTAGAAGGAATATAAAGCCTTGTGCTTCCAAAATCAAGTAATATTTAGTAGCCATTGTGAAGTGCATGGCATGATTCTCACTGTGTGATGGTGATGTGCTCTCTGCTTGAATGGAGTCTGCAGGTCTAGCAGTTCCTACCTCTCAGAAAGGGAACAGTAAATCTACAAAAGATATAGAAAATGTGACAAAATTTTTCACAGATCTGAAATTCCTCCACATAGTCAGTAAAAAGTAAAATGGAAGTTGGAAGACAAGCTGATGAGAAAAATAGCTTGGGAAATAATGACAGTAGTTTGTGAAATCGAGTTGAATGGACAGTGATTTCTCATTGTAATTTCTAATGCAAAACCTTTGGAAAAGAGATTAAGTTAATAGGCAGCAGTTTCAAAACAAAAAGTATTTTAAGTAGTGTTAAACTTCATTGAAAATGTCACAGATTCCTAAAATTTCACAGGAATTTGCTAAAAGATAAGGCAGATTTATGGAAAGAAAATCTATCAGGGACTGTTAAACGTGAGAATACTGCTTAAAGGCTCAAGTAGCCCTGAGAGCTGTCACTCTTCTGGTGCTTGTTCCAGGGAAGTAGCCCAATGTGCTTGCCCTTTCCTTGGCATAACTGTCAGATGCTGTCAAAGACAGAATGGACTTTTGGCCTGATCTGATAGAGTTTTCATGTTCCCATTTACAACTAACATTGCCTTTTTCTGAGATTCACATCAAATCCTGCAGGTAATTTCTTATTCCAGAACTCTGTTTGTCTAATGTGCGCTGAATATATAAAAGGACAACCTAGGTGCTTGATGTGGTGTTGTTCAGAGTACATTTTATTAAACTTTATAAAATTGGATTGTCAGCATCAGGTTAGCTCATGTGTGACATTAAAATAATGAATGCATGTATTTCATTTGAAATGAACTGGAGCTGGTAAAGTTCCTGTAGTGAGTGAAGTCACAAAAACCATTTTCTTTCACTTTGTAGAAGAGGCACTTTGCCCTGATCTGTGGGCAAAGGGAAACTTTAAGTAGGAAAATGTCATTATTCCACATCGCCTTTGAAAGAAATAGACTTGACATAGTGTTGATTGTGTCATTGTGCCCTACTGTGTGAGTACATGCAGACCTAGTATCTTTGAGTTATGTTCCTATCATAAATGGCAGCAATAACATTTTCATAGATTTTCCTGTATTATAGGACTAAAAAAGCCAACTGCAAGGTTTTGGAATTGGAAGTTGGTTGGATGTTGTATATTTTATGTATCATATATATAATATTGTTCTCATGTGATTCTTTTTTTTAAGTCTATAAAGCCACAGTACAACAAACACGAAACTTTGAGCACATGAATCTAACACAAAGCAATGGTCCCAGAGTTTCTGTACATGCATCGGCTTGCTTAAACAAACAGCATCATAGAAAACAGTAATCTTAAAGTGTTTCATGTGCATAAAATTTTGCTAGATCAGTGTGGAATACAATAAATACATTTAAGAGCTCATTTAATTCAGGGATAGGGAAAAAATAAAATTTATGTTATGAAAGCTTGGAGTAGTGCTTTATAAGGTCAGATTTTCATGAGTATTTGGCATTACTTCCCTGGTAACATTTTTACTGCTACATGAAACAGGACCAGTGAGTGTTCTTCAGTGCTGAACCACTGTTGTTCAGATTGGTCAAGCATTGCCCTGTTCTAGGCCTGTGAACACTGATGAAGAGTCCTGGGTGCAGTCCAGGGCATGGACTTGCACCAGAAGCCACACTCAGTAGTCAGGATGAAAAAGCCTGTGCCAAACGTGATGTTCTCTTCCTCTCATGGTCTTCCAGAGCTGTCCCAGCAGCCTCTGCACTCTCACCCAGCCCATACTGTCACACTGCATTTATCCTAAATTTTGTGAAATAGAGAAGTCACCCTGGAGGGCTGCAGTACAGTCTTTGTATTCTTCAGGCACTTATAAATGAAAAAAACCCCCTGCACAATATAACAATTCTGTCTAATGGTCACAGTGGTACTACCCAGCTCCAAAAGGAGACTCGGGCCAAGTACTAACAAGTGTAGATGTGGCCAGGCCATGCCCCTTGGCTAGCTAAGGGTCCCTGGTGCTTCATTTAACTGCAGGGGCAGGGCTTCTGACAGCGCCCAAGTAGGAACATTTTATATAGCCGGGTACCAGGAAGACCTTGAGGAATATTGGTGCTGAAACAAATAAGCCTGGAATATTTTTGCTGGCATCAAATGAGAGGCACAATGGCATTCAAGCAGGTTTGAGAAGTTAGTTGGTAGTATCTCCAAACACCAAATAAATCTGCAGGAGATAGGTTCTTCTGGCCAGAGCCCTGGAGGCCATCTGCTGCAGACTTGTTTAGTAATGTAAATAACACAATAATTGCTATGACCTATATATTTAAGGCTATTTTCATAGTTCAGTTCAAAATGCATAATCCAAAGAAAGCACAGTTAATGTCCAATCAAAATAGAAAATGCCCTTTACATGTCAACAGTTACAGGATAGCAAATCCTGTGGAGGAACAGATGGAAGTGTCTTTTTTAGTGTTACCCCATAGATGAGTGGAAATTAGTTTTAAGGCAGCAGAGACAGAAAAAACTGCATATATGTGGAAAGTAACATGCAGAATATGCTGAAACTGCGTAAGTGCATGAAAAAAAATTGCTGGTAAAACTTCCTGAAGAGACATTTGGTTTTTGAAAGTACCCACTAGTGTAAAATGTGTTTGTAGCTAGCTGTTAATGCAGCTGTGTGTACTGGAACAACTCACATGGCAACTGCCTCATATTTAATAGCTTCAAACTGTAATATGAAATAAAACATTGAATTTCAAGAAAATAAATTCCATTTATAGGTACATTTGAGAACTAGTCAAATAATTTGTTGTTTCTTTTTTCTCTTGCGTTCCCCTGTTGCTATCTAAAACTGACCATGAGAACTCTTGGTCGTGAATCACAGCAGTGTTTGGCTAAGAATCTTCATCAGAGGTTTTCTGGTGTTTCAGAGGGTGCAGGCCTCAGCTCAGGTACAGAACTTAGTCTCTTGTAAAAATTCAGTTCTAGCCCTGACTTTTGCCTAAGCAACATGGATCATATTTTTTCTTAGCCTTTGCAGAATATTGAGTTTTATTCTGAACTGTTATTTATGATTACTTGTATGTGGTCTCCCTCTAAGCAATCATAGACCCATATGCAGACTTAAAGGGAGACAGTGAAATACAAACCACTAGAAAGTGGTGAACTATCCAAACACCTTTCCATACATTTTTCTTCTTGTTATTGATGAGACCTACTACTTTGCCCTTGAGGTCAATATGCAGCAAAAACCTGCTGTGGTAATGTTTTGGTTTTTCTCCCACTGAAGATAGTAAATTAAAACTATTTCTCCTTCAGCCATTTTAAATGTATCAAATTGTTCTCTTTTACAACAGCTTTTGCTTAAGTTTAGCTACATTAAATCCCCTAAAATGTCATGTGTGTTTTGTCTGTATCTTTGATAATCATGCAATATTCTTTATACTCTAAAACTGTCCTGTTGGCGAAGTAAAATCTGTGACTGAATTTTAATTTAGTGATGTAGTATAATTCTCATTTAATTTATGTCAGTGTTATAGGAAAGGAAGTTTTAACATTTTTGAACCCTTATTCCCTTTTCCCTGCCACCATTATATTGGTGTAGTACTTTATACGGCAGAATTGGTGACTTTGATTTTCTATTTGCTTGTTTAATTTTGGAAAGAGATGTAGATCCAAAACAAACATGAGGTTTAGACATCAAATGAAAGAGAGGTCAACCCATCTGCTCCTGAATCTGGCACAAATGGTGAATGATGTGCATGGGCAAGCGTAGCGATGTGGTTATAATTTCAGTCTGGAAGTTAAGCATAGGACAGACAAACCAAAATGTTATTTTTCTGCTTTTTTCATCTGACTTTTAAACTATGCTTACAGATTCACAGACTCACAGGAAGAATAGCATAGGAAGGGACTCTGGAGATTTTCTAGATCAATTCCCCTGCTCAAAGAACGGTCAGCTACAGCAGGTTGCTGAGAGCTTCGTGACCATTTCAGTTTGAATCTCCCTAGGAATGGAGACTCCACAAGTTTTCTGGGCAACCTCTTCCAGTGTTTTAAGAAAGCTGGTTTGGAGTATTTTAATTTTATTTTCTGTATTTCTGTTTGTGGCCACTTCCTCTTGTCTTGTGACTGGCTCCAGATTCTTTACTCCCCTACATCAGCCATCTTTACTCCCCTAAGCATTGATAGGAGCTCCCTGAGATTTCTCCAGGTTGAACAGTCCCAGCTCTCTGAGCCTTCTCTTGCTTCTCTCCTTCACTCATCTTTGTGGCCCTTTGCTAGACCTGCCCATATAAGTCCGTGTCTCTCCTGCACTGGAATCCCATGACTGGACACAGCACTGCAGGTGAGGCTTCAGCACTGCTGAGTCGAAGACAAGGATCACTGCTGTCAGCCTCCTGGCAATGCTCCTCCTGCCACAGCCCCAGAATACTGTTGGCCTTGTTGCAAGGACTCATTGCTGGTTTACAGTAAAACTGTTTCCACCAGGACCCCAGGTCCTTCTCTCCAGAGCCGCTTTCCAGATAGCTGGTCCCCAGCCCGCTTGGGTGTGTGGGATTATTCCTTTTCCTGGTGCAGTGCTTCATACTTTCCTTTGTGGAACTGTGTGATGTTCCTCTATGCCCATCTCTGCAACCCACTGAGGTTCGTCTGCTTGGTTGCACCTTCACCCCACTCCTCCCAGATCTGCTGAGAGTCTAGTCTGTTGTCCAGGTCATGGATGCAGAGGTTAGACGGTACTGGTCCCTCTGTCGACCCCTGGGTGCACTGTAAGTGAGTGGCCTTCAACTGAACTTGGGGCCACTGATTACAGCCCTTTGAACCTAGGAGTTGATATTTTGCCTTGGTTTCTGACAGTTTCCTGATTTGCAGCACATCAGATATTCTTGCATTCTTCATGAAACTGCCTAGAATAGCTCATCCATTCTTCTCTGATAAATTCTTCTGCCTTTTCATTGTAGTTGTGTTTCTGACTTCACAGGACATCATTTACCCCTGTACAGAAGAAGGGAAGCTCATTCTGATTTATTTATATTTTCAGTCAGTTAGCAGTAGTGGAGAAGCTTTTCTGTATGCCTCTCTCCAGGATGCTGGCTGGGCACAGACTGTGCAGGGAGTCTACATCTTTCTTTCTGTAACATTACTCCACTTTTTTCTCTGCAAGAAAAGATGGCAGACTTTTCTTCTGGATTATAGACAGACACATCCCTCCTGTTTCTCCTGGTTCTATCATTCGGGTCTCAAGGCAGGTGCAATTACTATGTAATTTGGGGACGGGGTGAGGAGGAGGCCAGAGGTCATGGTCTTTGTTTGTTGCTCTGGAATACTTACCTATTTAAAAATATAAAAATATATCAATGGTACAAATATTGGACCGTGACTTGCTGGCACATGGCAAAAATCAAGAAGGTAGATTACATTTAAGGAAGAAATTATTGATGAGCTTGGTGAAACACTGGAACGGGTTGCTGAAAGGGGTGCCGGATGCACCATTCCTGGAAACATTCTAGTTCAGGTTGGACGGGGCTCTGAGCCACCTGATCTGGTTGGAAGTGTCCCTGCACATTGCAGGGGTGCTGGACTAGATGACCTTCAAAGGTCCTTTCAACCCGCACTACTCTAGGATTCAATGATTCTGTGACTAACAACAAACTCCTGTTAAGTTACAAGACACGTTGAAATAATAAAAGCAGATAATTGCATTTCAGAAATACTCTGTAATGTTTTATGGCTATTTTCTATTATAGTCTAGGGGAACCTATTGTTTTGGTTTTTTGGGTTTCCTGGGCTTTCCTTTGAGGGGGTTGCATTTCAAGTAGTTGCTCTTTTCAATACAAGTATTTTTTAATAGCACAAAACTGGGATTAGGCTGTTACTGCAGCTACTGAGCTCAGCTGTTTCGCTGTTGTGGACAGTTTTGCTGTTCACTCTACCTAGAAAGCCACTGGAAACTGGAGTCAGCTGCCTACACATAGCAATCTAGTGCTATTTGCCATGTTCTTGTGCACCTGAGACATATATAGGGGTCTGCACAGGAGAGACAGGACCTATCAGGCACTTTCTGGTCTGGCAGCTGGTGCCTGAACATCTCAGGACACAGCAACATCCGCTAGGATGTCTTGGCTGGTGTTTGTGCATCCAAAGCCTATTCTGGCAGACAGCCATCATTGAGTGAATTCCAGTGAGCAGCACCACCGTACCAATTGTATTTTAAAAACCTCTAAAATTAGCAACATTTCCAAATCTACCAATAAATTCAATTTTACTGTGCCTGAAATAGAGCAGAAGAAGCGTGCATGCATACTGATACCTGGACATGTGGAATGTGATTGCATGTGCAGTGGATTGGTGAAAAGATTATAAAAAGGTCTTTAATAAGATTATATATTACCCAGACATGAAATAAAAAAGAGTATTTAATTAAGAAAACAATTCCATTTGCAAGCTGGGAAGCACACACACTTAGAGAATAACGCATTTGATGTATTTTTAGAAGTTCTTAACAGCCAATGTTACAAAAGTGACATTCTTGCACTGAGTTTGAAAGTGTTAACTAGCTTCAGCATAAATGTGCATTAAAACTGCTCTTGTTACACATGAACTGGAGCTGGGGGCATTGTACTCATGTAAGAGCCGAACTTTCTCCACTAATTCCTGGGCAGGAGCCCTGTGATCCTCTGGGAAGGTGTTTTGACAGTCCTTTTCATTGCTGAAAGCGGTGCTGAAAGGAATTTCCTGCCTTAGATTTCAGAGGTCTATTGGAATTGCTTTACTGGGGAGACTGACTCTTCAGCAGGCAGGAGGGACGTGGCTACGGGAGGGCAAGGCTTGCTCCATAAAACCTGGCCTTGCTACGCCTTCCAAGAAAAAGAATGGAAATTGGTCACTTTTTCTTCAGACTCAGAAGTCAGCATCTTGAGATCCCATAGCATTTTTGAACCTTCTCCCCTTCCTTGCTATTTCTCTTGTGCTGTCTGTATAATTGAAGTAGAGCAAGTGTGTTCAAGAATTTGCTATTGGCTTTTTCTAGGTCATATTTCTGAAGACCTCACAAGCATCACGCTGCCATTTGCCAAAAAATTAACATAAGGTAAAGTGAAATTCCAGCATATGGCTGGAAGAAATCCAAGTGAGTGCAATGTGTAAATAATCAGACTTTCAGCTTCTGCCCTTTACTAAAGGTGTTTCCTTTGTTACAATCAGTCCTTTATTATTTGAATATCTCATGCCATTCTTTTAATCACCAAATTCTCCACTATCCCCAATTTCTTCCTTTCTCTAAAATAGAAAAAATATGTATGTTTTGCTAAAACATACTGGGTTTAATATTAGAATTTTTTCATAGTGCTTCAAATTAGAAAAGCTTGGAGTACCTCTACTTCAAATCTTACATTGCTAAAAATGGCAAAGGAAGTTAGAAGGGATAAAAAGTAACACTTTTTTTGACTGCTGAAATTAAAATTCAACTAAATATAAACATTTTTTTCTCCTTGAAACTGAGATCATAAGCAGACAGACAAATCTTTCCCAAATTCAATCTAGTTGCAGATTTATTTTAAGCACATAATGCCATTGCTGATGAATCTTTTATATGTTTATCTTCACAATATCCCTGTGAATGTAAGAATTGCTGTTGTCTCTCCTTAGAAAACAAACACATCATTTGCATTAGGTATTAAAACAATTTAAAATCTAGCCTAACTAGAATGAGATTTTCATGTATAGCTGGCTTCTTGAATGAGTTTTCATAGATGTATTTGAATTATTTTGTGAAAATCAAAATTCTATAATATTCATAGAGAAAAAGCAAAGTCTCTGAAGTCACATTGTTATGCAGTAGGTAATTCTTCCATCCAAAGCAGTACAATGGTGTGAAACAATTCTTTTCTGCTAGCGCTGAAGGAAAATTCTCAGAATGAAGTTTTCCTGGATTTGGGGGACATATTCCTGTGAACCTGAGAAGGGAAGCCTCTCTTCCCAAGCACCCATGTTCTCTGGGTACTCAAGATGAGTCTTGCTTGGCTACAACCACCTCTGATTTCTGTTCCTATCTGTACTTGTATGGCAGATGATGAGCCCCTGCAAATTAGGCAGCTGCAATCCCTCCTTTGATCAATTAACCCCTGTGTAAGGCTTCTTTGGGGGTTCGGCGAGGC
>VYZT01043835.1:26258-40254 GCA_013400735.1 Pomatostomus ruficeps | reverse complement strand
ATTATCTAAAGTATATATGAAATTGTACGTTTACAAGAACAAAAATTATTGAAATATGGTGCTTCATTTTGTTCCAAATATATATGTGACAAAATCTCTTTCTGAATACTGGTGTGGTGCATTGTTTCACAGGACAGACTTAACACCTACTATCCTAATAGATTTCCACCTATATTCACATTTCAAGTAAACGGAACTATTCAAGAGTGGTAGCTCTCTCAGGGAAAGCATGTGTACATGTTTCCTTAAGGTCTAAAAATGAAGCTAGTCTAAGTCATCATGAGTGCATGGTCTTTTAATGCACTGGGTGTTGGATTGTGTTATCACAATTTATTACAGAGTTCACCTTGTTCCACTAAATCCAGCACCAGAACTGACAATTTCTTCTGTTTCACAAGAGGGTGAAGTCAGGCCGGCAGAATAATGCTTAACTCAAGATTTCATATTGAAGGATTCCCCATAAACATTTTAACTCCAAGAACAGTAAAAGTTATCTTGTATCTTTTTATGTGCCATCACTATGGTAGTCATCAAAACATCCTTTGTGCTACCCCAATATTCATAGTAGTGACTATTCT
This sequence comes from Pomatostomus ruficeps, assembly GCA_013400735.1. Lineage (NCBI taxonomy): Eukaryota > Metazoa > Chordata > Aves > Passeriformes > Timaliidae > Pomatostomus > Pomatostomus ruficeps. The sequence goes on along the minus strand of VYZT01043835.1, from coordinate 39,676 downwards.
GATAATGGTGAACTAAGTAAACTCATCTCCTCACAGCAGATCACATGGAAACAGATAAGGACTTGATTGTCATGCCATATCAGATGACTCATACATACATTAGTGTTAAACCATCATGGGAAATAGAGGAAAAGAATAATTACATTGTTCACCTATGGAAATCCCCTTCTTATTCATATATATTTATACGAATACGTGGAAAAAGAGAGGGGTGAACAACAGAAAAGCAGAAATATATATGCACATCTTCTATATCAGCAAAATATGAGCGGAAATAATGGCAAATGTTACCAATATGTTACCTCTGTTGTGCATCACTTTTGATCTAGCTGATAATAAAAACATGCAGGCTTTTGTCTCTCTTTGGACCTGAGTGTATAATACTAGTCTAACGGTGTTTAAAAAGTAGATTCTCAGTTTCTGATTGGTCGGCTTACCTTATAGTTTCTGCAGTGAACCATTTACTAACTTAAAGACACACCCTGAAAGCTATACTGTACAGACGGATTTCTGCACACTCAGAAAGCCCTTTTACTTCAACACCAGTCACCCAGAACACAACTGTCAACTACACATAAAAGGATATAAGGAAAACGCAGACCACAACTATAATGAAAATTCAGGTTAAAGTGACAAAAAAATAGGCTTTTATGATCCAGTTAAAACCAAAACAGTGGTAAAAAAAGAACGCATCCCACTGGTTACTCCTGCTTGGGTCGTGTTGCTCCTAAAACGTGGGAAATACTTATAACAATAGCAACTGACCTGACTGCAGAGCGAGCAAGAGTATTTGCTTAAAACACTGGATTCAGAAATTTTTAAAATGTAGCTTTGAAGACTAAAGGATTAGCTTTCCTTAACTAGTAAAGATTGCACAGCCTCAGAATGGAGTGTGATTATCAGCTACACTGCAGAAACAATTTCCTGTAAGAAATTTAGTAGGTAGATATCTCAGAACAGTTATCTGAGCAATGACAGGAGATTTGGCTAGGAGGTTAGTCCTAGTGATTGTGGTTGTGATTGTAAAATAATGTGAATCCTGGGAAAATTGTTGGTATTGGCATTTGGGAATGCATCTGATCAAATAGAACCACTGACTTCCACGACGTAGTGGTACAAGAGTTGAAACAGCGAGAGTAATTATGGGACCCATGAATCAAGCACAGGTACAATGGGAAAAGCTGCAAATTCAGCTTCAGCAGATATAGACAAGGAAAATGGACAAGGTAATGAAGGTAGGAAAGAATAAAAGGAAATCCCAGTCCTGTGGATCTGATAAAAGGTCCACACTCTGTAGACATTACAGACTGTAATTTTCAGAAATATGGTCTTAAAAGACCCGGAGCCTCCATTTAAAATAAAGATAAAAAGGAACAGAAAAGGGAAAACAGTCCTCAGTGTGCTTTAGCTCTTCATGTAAAAAGAGGTAGTAATGGTAGCTGCAAAATATCCTTGGACAATGTGATAAAAACTTCCTTTAGTGGACACCAATGAAACTGCAGGAAAGAAACATGGTAAAATTTGAGAAAAAAAGGCAAAGATTTGAGAAAATGGGATAGAATACATAAATTCCTTGTTGGCTCATTTTGTCAAGCTAATGAAAAATTATGAGGAGGAATGAAAACTACAGAAAATAATAGGTCACTCTCAGTGGAGCCCTCAGACATCATCTCTTCCTCTCAATAACAAAGACTAGAGACACTCTGCTGTCTACTTGCCCCGCTCTAGTGGCAAAATTACAATATAACCAATGGAAATGGCCAATAATAATATTAGTACTGGGTGGTCAAGGGAAGAAGATTAACTACCACTAGTGCCATGATATTAATTGATACCGTAGTGTCAATAACCACTCTTCAACAAATATTTGTTCCAGCTATAACCCAAGAAAGAGGGTAAATGGTAAAACTTATTGCATTATATGCATGAAAGGATGTTCAAGTACCTGTATTAAGATCTCTGCCTGCAGTTACACTGCCAAGTTCAGGAGTCTCCTTTTCCTGTTCCTTCAGGAGTGGGAGGATCCCTTTTAGGAACACCAGGGAATTATTGGCACAGCCTTGTTGAAACAAAATGGATTAGCTGTAGATTTTGCTACGGATGTTTGTGAAATTGGGCCTGACCAGTGGGAGGTGAGGGTGGAGTGATTCCTGCAAGTCACTGATGCTTTGTTATTAAGAATCCGGAGGAAGTAAAAACAGTGGATATTTGGGTAACAGAATTTCCTCAAGTTTTGTATGTCTGAAAGTTAAAATGTGAAAAAATAGAAATTGTGTTTTAATGGCAAAGAAAGGACTCCACCATCAACAAGTTTACTGGAAAGCAAGACCTTAGTTCAGAGACCTATTATTTTAACATCCTATTAGTCCAGGGTTAAAAGCAACAGGGAAAAAGCTAAAAGTGAGTTTTTAGCACTTAAATAAGGTAGCCATCTCTCAGGTTGTTTGTAGTGGAAACATGCCTGAAATTTGTGCAACACTAAGCAGAATATTTGACCGTTATTTAGCTTACTGATTCAGCCAGTGCTTTCTTTGCAATTCCACTAACAGAGCAGAGCTGGTAACAACAAACATTTACCTGTGAGAAAAAGCAATGTTGTTTTATCCATGTACCTCAAAACTTTCAGATCAAACATATCACATATGCATGAAATTACCATCAGAATGTGTTATATCATACCATACATGAATGACGTGTCAGCACATGGAAAAACTGAACTGAAAGTTTGGGAATATACTCAAGAAGTAGTCAGCATTGCTCATTACTCAAAACATAGGCTTCAAAGCTAATCATGACAAAGCTCAGGGACAATCTAAAGTGACATATTCAATAATAGTTTTAGGTCAGAGGAATGCTGATGCTGGCATCAGCAAAGGGTAAAACTGACTACGAGAGTCCATGCATGTCAAAACTATATTAGATTCACTTTTGGAGCTGCTTACATTTTTGTGAGAATCATATTTGTAGAAATGAGTAAATCACTAATCAAATTAGTGAAGAAATCTCGCAAACAAGAATGGAAAGAAAAAAAAAGAAGTAAAACTGCAGTAGTTCAAATGCTGGCCTTTAAATGCCCATTTTTGTAAGCAGTTTCATGTTCAGCTGGCCACTATCGATCTACATGACGCTGTTTAAAGAACACAGAAACAAAATTCTTTTGCTTTGAGATTTTTAAGACTTCTGGGAAAAAACTCTATTCCATATTAAAAAACCAGGCTTAGCATTAGTATAGGCAATTAGCTTTGGGTATACATCACTAGAGGCTGTTTTGCAGTAGTACATATCACACATGCTCCACTAAAGTACATATCGCACATACTCCACTGAACTACATTAATTAGTGGAAAAGTACAAAGTGGATATGCATCAAACATAGGCTAGCTGGATACACACTGGCTTTTATAAATAACAGCTTTCTGTAGAAAAAGGCAAGACTTTATCACTAGCTCTATAGGGCTTTTAACCACTGGAACAGAACAGAAGTGCACTTTACCTGCTTATGTGTCTCTCACCGGATAAAAGCTCTGTTATTGACTTCGTGCCACAGGTTATTTGGCATGGTTCACAAATGGGTCCAGTTTGTATCAACAGGATGGACAATCCTCTATTAGATATGCTGAGAAAAATAGAAAGAGCTGTCTGCCTTCTTTCTGCACAAGCAACAGAGCTACAAGGTCTGCTAATGATGTTAAAAGAGGAACCCGAAGGAAATGACCTAGCTTCATACTTAGTTTCAGACCGGATATATCAAGCTTTAACTATTTGGCTACCAAAGTAGAATAAAAATTACCTACAAACACAGAATGGAAATCTGGTAGCCCCTCAATCATGGAAAGGAAATCCTGAACATAGGTTAAAAAAGCAGAAGGAAAAAATACACAGGTCATGTAAAAGCCTACCAAAAGGAAACATACAGAGGCAGCAATAGTTGAATAGTCAAGCACACACCCTTGTCAAGATTGCAGTGGTCCCAGTAGATATGACATTTGAATAAACACCCAGCCTGCAAACAAACCAAAGAAAATCATACAAAGCAAGGTATAAAAAGATAGAGCAACTTTACAACATGGAAATGAGAAAATTGAGGGGGGATCACTATAGAAGCTGGTAGAAAAGTGAAGCATAGAGAGTGTAGTGTGGCCAGGTAAAAAACACTTGTACATAACAAGTGCTATGTACACTTTAAGTAGATTTGTTTCAATAGGTGCATAAGTAAGGTCATGTAGGGGGTGCTTTAATGCAAAAGGGAGAATTAGAAGGTAGCTAGTTGGCCAGACATGAAGATAGATGGGTACGTAATTGCTTAGTTTGTGCTGTGGTGAATACTCCCTTTAGGAGAAAAATAAAATTAAAACGTTAGAGAACTCATGAACCATTGGTGCCACAGTTTAATTCCAGATGGCAACTAAATACCACACAGCTACTTGCTCACTCTCTGCCCAGTGTGATGGGGAGCAGAACTGTAAAAAAGTAAAAACTGGTGAGTTAATGTAGAAAGAGTTTAATAACTGAAGCAAAGTAAAATATAAAAACAACAACAATAATAATAGCAGCAATAATAATGAAAGAAAGAGACAGGAGATAAAACCCAGGAGAAATAAGTGATGCACAATACGGTTGCTCACCACTCACTGACCGATATTCAGCCTGTCCCTGAGCTGCGATTGGCTCCTCCCTGTCAACTCCGCCACTTTATATGACGTTCTGTGGTATGAAATATTCCTTTGGCCATCTCGGGGCAGTTGTCCTGACTGTGGTCCCCCTGCTCCCAGCTTCTTGTGCAGCTCTTCACTGGCAGAGCATGAGACACTCAGAAGTCCTTGACTTAGGGTAAGCACTACTTAGCAACAGCCAAAACATTAGTGAGGAACATCAGAAGAAAATGAACTCTATCCTAGCCAAACCAAGGACAATGAGCTAGGATACAAACAGACTGCACCAGAATTGGTGCAGTCTCACCTTAATCCCACGTGCTATGCAAAGTGGGAGTAAGTTTGTTTTCCTAATTCTAGACCCACTGACAAAGTGGGTTGAGGTAGTTCAGTAAAAAAAGCTACAGCCAAGTGTACCACCATGCAGGCATTTATCATTGTATTTTCCAGATCCAATTTAAACCAATAAATTTGAGACAAGGAACATATATTCCAGGGTAAATCATCAAGGAATTATGTGGAAGCCTGTGAAGAAAAGAAAGGCTCCATGTTGCTGTGAACTTGCAGTTCAAGGTAAATTGAATGGCCCAATGGGATTACAAAAATAGCAGTAAGTCAAAAGGTGAAAAATTACAGAAGGGTTTGGGATATTGCATTATCTTGTCATTGGAATGACCTTGAGCCACAGCTTCTCCCAAATTCATGTGATTTAGAGCTATGCCTGGGAGAAAAAAAGTCTTCCTAATGTTTTAACTGAAGAATGGCTACTGACCCTATCGAAACACATGGAAAGAGAGTAATGTTGCTATAGCAACTCAGATGAGAAGAAATGCTCAACACACGAATAAACAAACAAGAATGAATCACTACTTTACAGAATGGCAAGGAGGATTGTATGCAATGTTGCATATTTTCCACACAAGTTTACAGTCTAAACTGTACATGGGATGAACTAGCTCCAATTATAAACAAAGCAGGATATTATGTATATCAAGAGAAACTCATAAATGGAAAATAGCCTAAACAATTCCAGTTTCGATTTTTATTATGGCAAGGTAAATAAGCTAAGAAAAACAAGAATGTTATGTTATAAATATTGCTATTAAAATTTAAAAGTACATAAGGGAAGTCTCACCAGTATTATTGCCAGCTGAAAGGCTTTTAAAAGAAGCAGCATAAATTAATTATTAAGTTTTGTCTGAGTGAAGTTTGCCTGTTTTTATTTTTATTATTAATTATGTAAGGTTCAAAATCGTGAATATTTGCTTACATAACAAGGGAGGTAGTAAGCACCCTGCTCTTTATTGATAACAAACCTTACCTGTAGTGACAATGGAAAGCTCTTTTTTTACCAAAGATAATGAAAACATTAGCTATATGTCTCCACTACTTCAAAATTGTGGGAAACAAATGTGAGGGCTAAACAACAGCATCTATGCTCCACGATGCCAAAAATAATCTTGTGATTTTAATGAATGTCTCTGATTTTAAGGGAATGTATTATGGGGGCTTGAAGTAGCATACAAATTTAACTTGCATATTTTATTTCTGTTTACTTGGCTAAAAATTAAAGTAATGCACAACAATTGTCACGGAATCTGGGCAACCTCAGCAACTGAAATATGAGTGGAAAATACCAGAGAGGGTTAAACAAAGTATGAAAGCGAGAAGTAGAAACCAAAATTTAAAAAAAAAAAAAGAAAAAAAAAGAGGTCAAACATATTTACTTCACAGAGTTTTGTTCCTGGTGTGGTTAACTTCTTCAACCAAAGATTCCAGTTGAGAGACAATTCAAAATGTTATATATGCAAATACTATACAGTACCAACAAATTAGTAGACTGCATGTTACTGTGAACAAAGAATTTACTCTGACTTTTCTAAGGGAGAACAGATATACTGCTTTTATTGAAGAGTCATTGCAACACTGATACAGAAATGGATTTCGTGTGACTGAGTACAAAAAAACCAGGAGTGTTAATGGATATCATTTCAGAGGGAGTAGAAATTGTGACTGGAATTTTGAACACCATTTATATAGAAACTTTGACTTGTGAGTTATCAAAACTGGAGCATATTATATGCAACATACAAAGCCCATAAAATAAAAATACATATAAATAAATATCTGAATATTATTTGCCTGAGATTTAACAATGTCACGTGGGAATAAAAATATGGATAGAAGTAGCAAAAATAATAGTTTTAGAGAAAGAAAAGCACTGGAAGCAGAACGTGCTATTAGCATTGTTAAACTACTAATAACAGTAGATTCTTTAAGCAGTAATGACCAACACACAAGTTATGGGACAATCACAGTGTAGGATGGCCAAAGTGTCAACTATTGAAATGGAATAGGGGAAATGAAGGCCAAGATGCTATACTGAAGAAGGCATAGAGGTGATTGTGAAACAGCACATGCATAACTTGCATTGATACTGCCTGAAGAGATGTATCAGTCACTGCACGGAAGGTAAGGGACATTTCTGATGGGATATTAACAGAGTCAGAAAGGCATGGTAAGAAACAGGGTTATAGTCACTGAGTCCTGTCCCACAAGAATGCAGTCTGAAGAAGGCCCCACAATGGAAACAGAGTATTGCTCCTACAATAGCAGTAGCTACCGAAGTGTGAAGCCAAATAGTTAATGGTTCTAGGATCTATGACAGCAGACACAGATATACGTAATTGTTTCTCTGTATTTATTTCAGTAGAAATTGTCAGAAGATTGTGCTCTGTATAGGGAAATAGGTATGCAATGTTTCTCATTTATATAATTTTGGGTAAACATTTGCAATGTTCACCTATACCAACAGAATTATAATATCCAGAACATGAACAACCAGGGGCTAACTGGAATGTTTATAACTAAAACATTATGGAATCACAAAAAACTGAGCAAGAAGCTAAAAAAACCATCATGAGTAGGCACAAGCAGTGAAAGGACATATTACTTCAGAGAATCAACAACCACAAAGATCAGGAAAGAATGAAGAAACCTTGAATCTACTATGGTAATTTTAGAGGACAGTCAAACACCATTACAAGAACCATGTGTTATTTTAGCCATAAATCATTATCCGTGTATTAAGTAGATGTCTTTTTGTTACAGCTTGCAGTATGTTTTATAGTGGGTGACAGAAGACCTGGCGTTTTCTGGAGCTATACAACTGCAAAAGACCTACATGGCTTTTGCAAGAAAACCACAAGACCAGAGCAGGGTGACAGTCTACCTTCTTGCTCTGAGGCAGCACCAAGCCTTGAGCCACCAGAGTGTGAGACTGTGGGTTCAGAATCACGGAACGGTTCAGGCTGGAAGGGACCACTGGAGGTCATTTGGTCCAACCTCTCTGCTCAAACAGGGTTCCCTAGAGCCCATTACTCAGTATTGCATCCAGATGGCTTCTGAATAGGTGGTTTCCCTTCTAGGGAAGAAGACTCCACAACCATNCCCACTCCAGGATCTCCATTTCTCCTTGTATTGATGAGCCCAGAAATGGACACAGCACTCCAGATGAGGCCTCAGCAGGGCTGAGTAGAGGAGCAGGATCATCTCCCTTGCCCTGCTGGCAATGCTCTTCCTAATGCACCCCAGGATACCATTGGCCTGCAAGGCCACAAGGGCACTGCTGGCTCAGGGACAGCTTGCTGTCCACCAGGACCCCCAGGTCCTTCTCCTCAGAGCTGCTTCCCAGCAGGCCAGTTCCTGGCCTGTACCCATGTGTGGGGTTATTCTTCCCCAGGTCCAGGACCCTGCATTTGTCTTTGTTGAATTTCAAAAGGTTCTGCTCTGCCAATCCCTCCAGCCTGTCAAGGTCTCTCTGAAGGGCTGCACAGCACTCTGGGCTATTGTCCATTCCTCCCAGCTTTGTGTCATGAATGAACTGATGCTGAGGAGCCATCTGCCCCTTCATCCAAGTAACTGATGAACAAGTTAAACAATTCCATTATTGAACCTTGGGAGACACCACCAGTGACAGTCTGACTAGACCCTGTGCCACCGCTCAAAACCCTCTGAGACCTGCCACTCAAGACAGTTCTCAACCCACCTCACCATCCACTCATCCAGCCAACTCTTCCTGAATTTGCAAGGCATGGGGAATTGACAAGAAGCTTACCAAGACAGAAGATTTCTATGAGTAAAAGTGTTCTAAACACAACATAATCAATATTTGCTTGTCTAGAACACAGACATAAGTACACTAAACCAGCAAACCCAGCAACAACAAACTAGCATTTTGTAAACCCAGCTAATCATATCAATACTATGGAACCACAGAGGGACAAAGACTTTGGGTATAGTTTCACAAAAGTGATACAGAAAAAACATTTTCAAGTAATAAAATCTGAAAAATAAGAACTAAGGATGCAGAACAAACAGGAACAAAGCCTGGCAAACTCAGAACAAATTCTAGTCCTAAAAAAAGAGAAGTTAAGTTATTGGTAGCAGACAAGATCCTCTGCTTGTTTTGATTGGAAAGGGGTGTGGAACATTAAAACATGAAGGATGGGGCAGAAAGAATGGGGAGAAAAATCATCCACTTCTGTTCTACCCTTACTGAAGAACTCTTAAATCTCACCACCCCAACATCAGTGATTCAGGCCCTTGAGAACTAACACAGCAATCACCACAGGAACCACATGTTCATTGCAAAAAGGGAGATATTATTCCTGGATATGTAGGAAAATCATGTCAAGGTTTGAATTCCACACCTGTGAAGAAAAAGGATCTTAACTTACATTTTTATCTTCTATTACTGATCAAATGAGGCCACCAAGTGGCAATGTAAATATTTTAACTCACAAAGGAAAAGTGTAATAACTTTTAATAACATAACTTTAGAAAATGTAAAAAGAATAATCAAGAGAAATGAACAGAGATCAAATTTTATGTGCCATGGCAAAAAGCAGTTATTTCATTTATCTCACAAGTAATCTCGCAAGCATAACTTTCAAAAGCTACAGTGTTTAAGTCATGATGCCTTCAAATATTACTTTCCTACTTATTTCAGGCAAGCAACCTTAAACCAATTTGCAACAAGTTTTAAAACTCATAGATTGAAATTTACATCCTTCCAATCCTAAATCACAAACATGCTTCATATTTCAGTGTTTCACATTGCTTTTCCTTGGCCAACTCTACTATGATGATATAATTTTGTAAAATTCAGGTTTTGTTCTTATTCTCCTTCTGTTCATGACTGTCACCCAAGCATGCTGTAAAACGGCATATGGTACTCCGCTTTCCTCAATTCCTTTCACTCCTTCCACAGAATTAAGTATCAGCAGTATGCAGAAAAAAAGAAGGTGGGTGGAATTCCATCTTCTAACATGTCCTCAAACCTTTCTTTTAAAGGCTCTCTACAAATTTTCTAAGCATAAGGATAAGCAATAATGCCAAAGTGCAAGATCTACAAATAATCAAAAAAATTTACCCATTCTGAGAATTCTCATAGGAAAGAATAATTTGCAGTAGTGAAACTAGAACTTCAAATAATACCTACCATGTTTTAGTACAAAGTTATTCGTAAATCAGATATTCATAGATACCCACATATGCTGCCAATAAAAAAAAATGCACAACAAAGCAAAAAATAAGCCCAAACGACTTCAAACAACAAAATGTAAAAGAGCACGTATGTATGCCTCCTACATACACAGAATCACAGAATTGTTAGGATTGGAAGGGACCTCTGGGAATCATCTTATCCAAACCCCTGCTAAGACAGGGTCACCTGCAGCAAAAGACACAGGAACATGTTCAGGTGAGTTTTGAACATCTCCAGAGAGGGAGAGTCCTTGACCTCCCTGGGCAGCCTGTGCCAGTGCTCTGCTACCCTCAACATAGAAAAGGTTCTTCCTTATGTTGAGGTGAACCTTCTTGTGGTTTAGTTATGGTTTATATACAAAGCTAGGCAGCTGACTGGAATCCATGAGATGTGTTCCATACTATCAGTATACTCAAAATTATCTGAAAGTACAGTAGTAAAATATATCACATTTCACACCAATTTGTGTTTTGATCCTAACTGAGGGAGTCTTATGTGATAGCTTGATATCAATTTCATTTTATCCTACTATAAATGACAATACAGTGCCAACTTGTGGATTAATCCTGGCCAGCAGCTACAGCCCACACAGCCACTTATTCACATCTGTCCAGTGGGATGGGAGAGAGAACTGTAATGGTAAAAGCAGCAAAAACTGTGGGCTGAGTTAAAGACAGTTTAATAAGTGAAGCAAAGCAGTATATACAAGCAAAGCAAAATAAGGAATATGTTCACTACTTCCCATCAGCAGGCAGATCTTTAGCCATTTCCAGGAAAGTGAGGAACAGTTACTTGGGAACACAAATGCTGTAACTCAAATGTCTCTGCTTCTTCTGTCTCTCCCTGAGTTTTTACCACTGGACAGACTACCATATGGTATGGAATAACCCTTTTATCAACTGGAATCAGTTGTCCTGGATGTGTGCCCTCACAGCTTCTTCTGTAACCCCAGTGCTTAAATATCTTTGCATAAAGGATTTTTCCCAGTATCTATCCCTTGTTGCAGCTTCTGACAATTGCCCCTTGTCTGTTTGCTCTGCACTCCTCAAAAAAGCCTCTGCCTCTATCCTCCCATTAGCTAGTTGAAGGCAGTAAGATTTTCCCTTAGTTTATTTTCTTACAGAGAGGCATTAAAAATTCAAGACTTACTACAGTAAATTTCCTGATAAACTTATTGAGCTTTCCAAAGCAGCCGATGATATTGAAATTATTATTTTTTATTCTTTTGAGGTCATTTTCTTCTTTGATAAGACAGTAGTGGAAGATAAATTGTATTTGAAATAAAGCAGTGATTTTTAAGAAAATCCTTTTACTTGAGGACTGAAACTTCTTATATTGAAACCTAAAGCTTGGTGCAACAAATAAGCCTGATTTAATCTTAAATCTCTTTCAAGTACAAAAATAAAAAGGTGCAGTTTCTGGGAAAAAGGTAGAGGAGAAGCATGAGAAGATGCTTTTGGTTTTGATATATGTAGAAAAGTTCTCCTGTTTTTTGTTGGTTTTTTTCTTTTTCTTCGTGTTTTTTGTTGAAGTATTAGCAGTTATCCAGTTTATTTATCATCAGTTCAAGAACAACAGACCTTGCAGCTGAAATCGCTCATCTGCAGAGATTAAATCTACTTCAGCCTTATCTTGAACTTAATCAAAAGTTTACTCAATCTGCAGAAATCTCTTAGCAGAACCTACAGACACAATGGGCCTTTAAAAAGCCTCTGAGAAGCAGAAAGAAACCTGAAGACAGGCTCTTAATTTCTGAGAGGCAACAAGTAACACATACAACATTTTTCCTTGAGAGTCTGAAAGAAAAAGTAAAGAACAATATCTTGTTTCAATCTTGTAGAGCTATTTAATAATAATAAAAAAGTATTATTCTTGATTCCAATGTAGAAAGGACATCCTCTTTCAGGTTTACCTGTGACTCCACTTCTTTATGATGTTTCTGGAGCAGGGAGAAAGAGAAGCAGAAACAAAATGATGAACTATCTTACTGTGAATTTGAATGGTAATGTGCTTGGGGAAAAAACCACCCAAGCAAAGAAGAAACTTTACTTTAGAGAAGGCAGAACAGTTTACTTACCATTTGATATCAAGTTCAATGGAGATAAAGATTAGTTCAAATTTATTCAGCTACGTGTTGAGTGAGGTGAGAATACAGCATATCAAGTAATATATGATGATCTTGGAAGTTTGGTAAATGGTAATACTTGAATCAATTTATGAAATATCTTCTGATGGAAAAAGGTTTATATGTTACTACATTTGAATGGTAATCTACTTTTCAAATTTCGTATGTCAACATAATTCCCCTTCATGTAACACAATTGTGCTGGACCCAGTTCTTGTTTGACAGGAACTGTCAGAAATAGCTTCATATCTACAGGTGATATTCTCCAAAGAAACTACAGTCCAGTGGGGACTTGCATGTCAGCAAGCAGAAATTTTTATATTTCATTAATAGGAATGGATAAGTTGGAATTTAACTGGCATGTTTAGGAATATTATGTGCATAACTCAGTAGAATGAAGAGTTGTGCCAAAATTTATTTCACCATTCATCCTCATTGCAAAAAAATTTAGTGATTTTCTTAAGCTGAAAGGGAACTTCCTCCCATAAAGGAAGCAAATCAAATTAATCCATACAGTTTAACACCTCCCCAACTACCCAGCCCAATCTACTCCTTCACAGCCACAAACCACACTTATTTTACTGCTAGGTTTTCTTCTGTAGTGTTGTATCTTCCTGTCTTCCAGTGACTTGAACTTCATGCAATTCTGTGTCTTGACGCCAAGGCAAACCCCTATACACAGAACTCTATCCAAGCATGCCTTAGCTCAGACGTGGGACAGCTGTACTTTAGCGGCAAAGTGTATTTTCACTTCATTCCCGTATTTCCACAAGTATGGTCCGTAAAGCTTATATTTCCCATAAGGCACTGTCCAGCATTGCAAGAGACTGCCCAGGCAGGTGATGGAGTCGTCTCCTGGGAGAGTTCAAGAACCCGCTGGATGTGGCACTTACTGGCATCTGGTTGGCATGGTGGTGTTCAAAGGTTGGACTCGATGATCTCGTCGGTCGTTTCCAACCTTAATGATTCTGTGATTATCCGATTATAATTAACGACTGGCAGCATTTCAAACTCTCAAGCTACAACCAGGGAAGTTCTCACATCCCAGTCGCCAACTCGCTGCGAAGGGAAAGAACTGATAACAATTAAAAGA
>VYZT01043835.1:12258-26028 GCA_013400735.1 Pomatostomus ruficeps | reverse complement strand
ATCCTGGAGAGCGGGAGGCCGGGAACAAAGGCTCCGCGCCAGCCCCGGCGGCTCCACCTGCCCTGCCCAGCGGAGATGGCGTCCCTCGGCTTAGGGGGGCTCAACGTGTCCGCCCGGAGGAAAAGCGTCCCGTCCCGCAACGCCGCGGTGGAGAGGCGGAACTTGATCACGGTGTGCAGGTGAGCTCCGGGCCGAGGCCCTGCCCCGCCCGAGGGGACCGTCCCCCCTCGCTCCCGCCGCAGCCCGCGGGGCCCGGTCGGGCCCCGCTCCGCACAGGTGGGTCGGGAGCAGGAGCGCGGCGGCGGCCCCGCTGCAGCCCTGTCCGCGGGAGGGTGGCCGGAGGTGCCGGCCCCCGCGGGGGTAGGGCAGGCTCCTCCATCCATCCTGACTCAGCTCCTGCGGGAGCCTTCGCGGGAGGGTGTCCGGGCGGCGGGCGAGGGGCAGGGGCTCACCGGGCCGCGCCGCTGCTTCGGGCCGTCGAATGGCCGTTTCTGAAGCGGGGGACTGAGAGGTTTGTTTTCTGCACCATACTTGTGTTCGCGGGCGAAACGCGGTGCGGGAGCAAGGCACACGCTGCAGGATGGGCAGCGCTGGACTCGTGCGGACACAGCTGGTGTAGCTGTCCTTCAGCTGACGCGGCCCGGCCGCGGGTCGGGTTCGAGTTAATGTGATGAGGTTTAAGAGTTAATGGGATGTGTCCGGTGGGAAGGGTTCGAGCTGCCGTGGAAGCCGCTGATCGTGTGCTCCTGCGAGCGCGCCGGTGCCGCAGGAGCATCCCGAGGAGGCTGCGCTCCGGGATATTTTTATCTACGAAATCTAGATCAGGAGAGCTGCAGTACTAGAGCTACTGTATTCAAATTTCTTTTTCCCTTTTTTTTTTTTTTTTTTTTAAGCATTTTAGTGCTGAGCTTATGCAAGCTTAATAAGTTGCTATGACGTTTCATTTAAGCGTTTCCACTGCTGTCACTGTGGAATTCATGCAGCATTTCCAGGTGTGCAGCACTGACCTGTAACGTCACGGCAAACTTTTAAATACGTGAATATGCTGGTAGGAATGGGTCCATTTGGTCGTTTGTTTCAATTGCTTAATTTTGAAGTTATTGAAGTATTTGGAATATTATTTGGGAACGGTCTTCACCAGATTCACGAGGGTTATGATATAATTTTAGTTCTTGCAAATCTTACTAAAGTACCAGGACAACTATTAGAAAATTTTGTACCATCATCACTTAATGCTGCAGCAGTATTTTTAAAAACCCATAGAATCTCATATTTTCCCTCTCTTTTAAAATTCTTTTTCTGTAATGGTATATTGTTGGTAGGCTTTACGAAGTGTGACTGTGTCATTCATCTCATGAATGTGCTTCAATATTCCTTCAAGTCATAGTATCTGTGTTTGAGTAGGGTCAGTTCTGTTCTGTCTTTTCCCAGGCTTATATGCTTATCTCTGCTCCTACCTGTGAAAAAAATATGCAACATAAAAATTAAAAATAGTATTTTATCAAAGCTGTTGAAGTAGATCAAATAAAAGAAATAAAAGTTTTCAGTTTCACTGTTGTTACAGAGATAGAGATATTGCCAATCTGAGTGCTCAGGAAAACACCGGTTTTATGAAGTAATGACACAATTGTACAGGATATAAACTGTTCTTTTTAAAGGAATATATTGTATTCTAAACAACTTGTTATTTTTTTCTGCCTCGAACTTGAGAAGAACTCTTCTGTACTCTGTGCTATTACATTGTTTTTTGGTTTATTTGATGTCCTAGTCCTGAAGTTGAGATGATGTTGTAATGTTTTTAAAAATGCTTAGAAATCTGAGGGAGTTCAGTTAAACACATGTAAAAAAAAGGGCTACTGCAGAAACTGGTTGAGATTGGTGTATTTTTATTATTTTCAGTAAAACAACTTAATTTTGCTTTATCCTCACAAAATCTGAAGTTCTCAGTTTGTGAATACACATTAAAATTCGGAAAGGATGTTGAAGAAAAGGGATTTGCGTTATTACGATGTATGTACATTTATTTATATTTTTATTTTACCAGTGTAAGAGTAAATGTTTAAAATATTTCTGTGCTTTACTGTAGTTATTACACATTTTCTATTAAAGAAAAGTGTTACTTGTTTGGAATAGCCAAGTTAGTATTGAAAAGAGTAAAAGAATAGTCCTTTCCAATCAAAATCCTATGAAAATATGAAATATTTCTGGTAACAAATAGCTGCAGTCAATTGATTCAATCAAATTTGGATGGTATGGCTTGTTCCCCAGTGAAGGGGAAGGATCACAGGGAAGGTACTCTTCTGAGTTACCATCTGTTAACAGATTCTGATAATTTAATTAATTACTTTTGTCAAAGCTTCAGTTTAGCATATTTTTACTTAATAGTTATACCAGACATTAGGGTTTTCATCTTTTCTTACAGTGATGATATCTGGCTCCTCCTGCAGTTGTGTATAGTTCCCTATATTTAAAGTTTTGGAAGGAATAGGTTTTTTCCACTGAAATGTTGAGTGTCACTGTAGCCATGGAAAGTGACATAGATACTTAAGTTCCCTAAACAAATTGCATGTGAAAATGCATGACTGTGTTTTTGTAATTGCACAGATATGATTTAAATTGGAATAATTCTTGGGATTTTTTTTTGTTTGAGTAAGTAATGCCTATTCTAAGCTTTGTTTCTCTCCCTAGCTGTTTTCCCTTAAGTTTGATCCCTTTCATTTTCCAGTAAGTGGCTCTGAGATTTTGTACTAGTTATAGATTGTCCAACTTATTTTAATCTAGTCTTTGATAGGATTCATAGATCAAAGATCCATATAGATACAGAGCAACTGAGACAGACCTCAAAAGTACCATTCGTAGCTTAAATGCAGAATGTTAACACAGAATTGAACAACTGCTAGGAAATACATTTTTAAAACAGTGATTTTGCTAATATACAGACGACCTGTTGCAGTGACATTGACCCTTAGCTGAACTGTGTGGTTTCATGTCCAAGCCATTTTTAGCATGAGGCATGTTATTTTATAATCTTAGGGATTATTCTATAGTAATAGTTTGAATTCTTTCAAATAGCATTTTAATGACATTTTCCAAATTGCAAACTAAATAAACTTGACAAAATCCTTTCATTCATTTGAAAACTTAAAATGAGGTGCAGAATCTGACAAGGAAAAGGGACAGATTCATACAACAGTCTAATTTCCTGCTTTTTTTGCTTTTTGGTTAGAGGCTTGATGCTGTTTTGGAAATAAGCCTATAAATGTGGGATGTATCCACAAAAGGTTTGGCTTTGGTTTGGAGGTATTCAAGAAACTTGGGAAACTTTTTTGCGCATCTTGCGAAACAGTGGAAGAACCTACCCCAAAAAGATTGGGTTAAGTCTTTCTTATTCAAGAATGTCTCCATCTTACATAATTCAGAAGGTCTTTTTAAGGTTGGAGAATGCTACTGTTTCTACATGTTCTTTTTGGCTCAAGCAGGAGTAGATTTGTGACAGAGGAAAATGTGCAATAATCCAAAAACATTAGAGTTCATGAAAGTCATTGAGAAGCACTGATACTGGAATCGCTCCAGTGGCACTTTCTGTGTTAAAAAGAACAAAAGTTGGAGAGTAAAAGTTGTTGCAGTAACACAATGGGAAATGTTGGATAAAAGACATTTTTTTTAAAGGGTCTTGAAGCAACAGGTGTTATAGCAACAAAAGCTACATTACTCACCTGCTCTTACAGTCCACTCAGAAGTTCACTTCTGATGTGTGGGTAGACTGTTGCTCTGGAGTGCAGTGCTGCTGGGGCAGCCCAGTGGACAAAAGATGCTTGGGCTCGTTTCCCAGGTAGCAAGTGACAGAACGAGAGGAAAAAGCCTTAAGTTGCACCAGGAAGATTTAGGTTGGTTATTCAGAGAAATTTCTTCGCAGAAAAGGTGGTCAGGCATTGGAACAGAATGCCCAGGGAAGTGGTGGAATGACCATCCCTGGAAACGTTCCAAAAAGTGTGGATGTGGCACTTGGAGACATGGTTTAGTGGTGGACTTGGCACTGTTAACGGTTGGACTTCATGATCTTAAAGGTCTTTTCCAAACTTAGAGATTCTGTGAAGATGGGAGCAATAAAGGGAACCAAGGGAACCGTTCCAGCTCTAGCTATTTGGACATTTTTTCTTTATAGCTCTTGTGTACTTTGGACCTGACCTTTTGTTGCTTGACTTTCAGTCCCCATGTGGCTCCACATAACTGTGCAAGAGCATGGATTTTCTGGTCTGTTGTTTCCATACATTGGAAACAGCACAAGGCTTCATTCATGACTGACAAGAATTCCTTACCTAATGCTTATGGTGTAACCTTTTTCAAAGGCACAACTTCTGTATACCCTAAATCCTTTTTCCAATATGCGTTGTAAACATGGTGAACTGTGAATATCTAACATGCAAAATGTGCTTAGGGCTTTTAACTTGCACTTAAACATATGTTTGCCTCTTTGTAGTATTTGGAGGAAAAAAGATAACACACAAGTATTCGCCTAAGAGGGTTTTTTTAAATGTAAAAAAAAAATAATCTAGTGAATGAATTTTGCTTGGTAGCACTGTTATCTTCCTGGTCTATGGAAGTAAGTCCACACTTGCACTCCTTGTAAGTTCTCCTAAAAGCAACATTAACCAAACTTGACTATAAAGGTTTAGGTTTTTGGTGAAAGGGTAGAGTAGACTGATGAAAACTAACATTCCTGTGGAGTATGTGATGGCTGTAATATGAGCACTTAAAAAGAACACTGTTATGATGATGAGCTCTTAGACTGTCTTTTATAATTAGACCCTAAGTATATAAAAAATTATTGTTTCCTTAAAAACGAGATTTTTTTTCTTCAGTTGAGTTGCAGAATGCTTTAAAATTAAAAAAGTAAAACGCTTATCTCTTGATTTTTGGAAGTGTATGTGAAATTGCTCTTAAGTGTTTCTTCTTGAATATATCTCCATTTCTGAACAGGTATTCCATACAATATTAATCAGTTAACTTTCAAGTATGACATTGAATACAGGAAAAACAGGCATAGCTATATTTTGCACTCTACTCAGTTTTGCAGTTTATGGATGATCATGTCTTTGAGTTTTAAGATGATATTCCTGTATGCTGGGCAGTAAGTACATCACACTGCTAACTCACTGTCTGACTTGTGTATGTATCTGTGAGTGATGTGCTGCACCTTCTCTTTTTCAGACCTGCATGGTGTGGGAGGAGTCACCTTGTTACAGTTAATATTAGCTTAGTCATGGCATTGCTATTGGCATTCGTTTTTCAAAATGAAGGAGCTTTTTTAATCAAAAATTTCTCAGCTCTGCTGCAGCTTTGAGGAAGCAATAAGTTCTGCCATTAGAGGAGTCAATAGCAGTTAACTGGTGGGCACGCATGTCTCTCACTTACTCAAAATTGGTTAAAAATACGGAGGAGTTCAAAACTGAGTCATAATTTGGCACTGCGGGAGAAGCTTCCTCCCCCATCCTAACTCTCTCCTAATTCCTGTCCTTCAAAAAAAAAACACCACTACAACAATAGAAGCCTGCAGGAAAGGTAAAATAGGGAGTCTTTATTTAGAAGTTTACTGAGTAAAACATAATTGAGTGGAAACTCTTGAGCTATGTGTCAATTCAGTTTGAGCATATTAGTTTTGTGCATCCGAAGGCTGTGCTGACTCCACTAAGGAGGCAATTACTTCTATAGTACAGAGCGTTTGAAAATAGTACCAGTGTAAGGAGCTTCATTTCTGCCCATGCCTATAATGCTGTGCTGCTTCTGCAGCCATGCCATAGGACTGCTTGTGTTGAGATGCTGTGAGGGATATTTATTATGAATGTATCCATATTTAAGAGTCCCTTCTCCCTCCTTTCCAGTACTGAAAATCTAGAACAGTTCATAGTGAGCTCCATAAAAAGTCGAACTGGCAAAACTGAGGAAGTTTTGCTCTCTCAGGTATAGGATCTGGGAGGATCAGGCAGAGTGAGAACGGCCTAAGTTGGTACTGTTGACGTTGGGGTGTTGTGAAAACTATCTCCTTAGGCTATAGTACGGCTCTATTAATACAAATAAGATTGTTGCTAAGAAAGGTACTAAATGTTTCAAATTTAATACATTTAAGTTTGAGAACATGTGAAATCTGTCTTGAAACTTAAAACTGAAGAACAAGTTGCAGAAAGGAAAATAAAAATTGATTATGATTAAAATTACATTTTTGAAAAATAATTTTTGGTTACTTTTGTTGAGGTTTAAACTATCCTTAAACTTATACAAATAAGTTTGTATAAATGCAGGTGTAACTAAACACAGCAAACTGGCCAATTGTCTAGTTACGTCTTATCTGCTTTTTACAGTGACTTGATTCAGCCGTTCCAATTTTAAATGTTAGATCATTTAAATTGAAAGCTTTTCTAGCATAATAATGAAGTAATACAGTGCTGAATAAGGATTACCCCCATTCACAGGGAAATCAGCCTAAGTGAATGCAGGGTTAACAGTGCATACAAATTCATTGTTTTATAATATGTTTGGATTATTTTTGCATTAGGATGAAATTAGAGTGTTCTCATAATAGGATAAAGTTTATACTTCTGATTCTTGGACATGGTTTTTGGGAACAAAAGGAGCACTGACAAAATGTCAAGCAAAAATGATTATGTTTAGGATTACAAAGATAAACTGATGTTGGATGCTTTTGAGTGCTTGTTTTTGTACAATTTCATTAAAATAGTTTAGGGAAGAGAAAAATAATTAGCTCATTTCTATGTGGAAAGGGTGGGTATTTTTGTTTTCTTTCCGCTTCTAAGACTTTATGCCTAAGACCAACAATGATGATTGTACTTCCACGCTATATCTGAATGTTTCATGTGTTCCTGTTGCTCTGACTGAACTTGAAATCATCAAGGTGGATTCTGGTTCCTTGCTCTTTTGGTTTATGCAAACTACTGCCCTGCTATAGAGGATCACTAATTATCCATATAATTTATGATTGTCCTGTACTTTTTCTCTAGGTTTTCAGTCAAGACTCTGATTGACCGTTCCTGTTTTGAAACTATTGATGACACTTCCCCTGAATTTAATAATTTTGCAGCCATTCTGGAACAGATTCTAAGTCATCGACTGAAAGGTATGTTGATTAATTTCCTTACTGGTGATGATTTTGCCATGAGAATTTCTTTATACAAAACCAGTGTACATCTGTACAAACTCCTTGATGTTCAATGAAAGCATTTGCCTCTTTTGTGTGTCTGTCCTACTGCTGTTACCTTCCTGATTTTCTGCATTGCTGTGGAAAAGTAAAGGAACTATTTTTGTGAAATATGATTCCAGTGATCTTGTTGGAAGCCTTCTGGGCTGGTAATTAAACAAGTGAATGTTGCCATGGTGCTGAGCTCTGTCTGCTTTCCTGCTTTATGATAAGACTGTGTCCTAAGAGTCTATAAGACAATTATGTTATCTGCTTCAATAGAAACTACAGAGTGTATCTGGTGCCGCTCCCATTTCTTTCTCCCTTCCTTGCTTTTGTTGCCGTCTTTTCCAGATACCATGTTTAGGTCCTTTCATTCTATTGCCCCACCCCTTTAGGGAAGCTGGTTTTTGCTGCTGGAATGTCCTGGATTAAATTGCTTTTGAGGAAGGTCAGTTGTTGATTTTCTTCTTCTATCAAGTCACATGTTCTAATTCAAGATAATGCCTGTTTGCATTTTCCAGTTGTTCTAGAGGAAGCTGCTCAGAGAACAGATTGTGCCTTAGCAGTAGCAGTCACTAGAAGGGGACTTTGGAAGCATCTTCTCATTTCTCAGTTCTGTGTACAGTTTCTGAAATTTTTTGAGGATTATGAAGAACTTCATAATCATCTAAATATAGATGTGTAATATGACAATCTACTCATTTTCATACTTTTTAATATTCATAACTAAGCTTTGTGAACAATATTATGTGTAGGCTGACTTTTGAGTAGCACAATTACTACCTGCTGTGGTTCTGTCAGAGGAGGAAAAAAATTGCACAGTAGGGTAGAAACACAGGGTTTGTCACATTGTGACAAAGATTTTTGGAGTGATTATGGGTACTTAGCAGCTTGACTCTGCAGGGAAATTGCTCTCTTTTCTCCTTCAGCTTCAGCAATATTTGTGCAAAAATCATTGTAAATTTTATTTTTTTTGTCAACATTCTTTTGCTTCTCAGTCTGTTACTCAGGATAGGCAGTACAGAGAAGAAGCCTTGACAGGTTGGCAAATGGAATTTGGAAGTAAAAAATCATTTCAAGTAAGAAATGGAGAAATTCAAAATAGCTAAATTTTTGTTTCAGTCTTCCCCTTGTAATTGCTAGTATGGTTTTCTAAGTTTTCAGAGTTAAATAAAATTATGGAAAATGGCAAGAACTTGCGGATTGTGTTGCAAATGGGGAATATTTGGGTAATAAGCTAGTTGACTGAGTGTAATTTAAAAAAAAATTTAAATAATAAAACAGAAATTGAGATAAGAAATGTACCATGACACTTGAAATTTTAAGAGGGTATATATTCTACAACTTGGGGCTTGAAAGAAATTGTGTTTATTCATGGAATTGACTAATATATTCTGAATGCATACTTTGTGTCAGTAGGAACACACTAAAAACAGACTGGTGATTGCAGTGGGTTGTATAAAGTGTTTTGAAACTGGCAGAACATATTTGATCTGTTTGGGTATGGTAAGATAAATAGCTTCATTGTATTTAAGTTGTCAGGATAATCCCGTGGCAGTATAGTTAAAAGGATGATCCAGATTTGAGAGTTTTAAGTATATAGAATTTCACTTTCTTAAGGCCACAGCAAACAAAAGTTTGTAATCGTTAGCTTCCTTTGGAAGTACTGGCTAAGGAAGGAAGAATAAAAGAAAAAAAAGTACCTTGTGTTATGAAGTTTACTTCTATTAGAAAAATTTTACTGGTAACTCTTTTCTGACATGAAATTTAATGTATTTTTAAGTAGCAAAGCATAGTCTTGATGGAATATAGTGTCTGTTTCTGGGTATTGGTTTCATGCTTAATTAGGATCCAGACAAAAAAACCCAAAACCAATGGCAGGAATAAGGGTACGTATTTTAAACGGAAAAGACTTCAACTACAGGGATTAGAATTTACGTGTTTTCTAAAACCATTGCAATTAAGAATTCTGGGATAGTAGTTCTCCAAGCCTCATCTTCCTAGATGTTCTGGAAAAAACGGTTGTTGTAGCAACACAAACACCATATAAAATGGTTTTTTGATAGGTACCTGATCTGATGCTGCCAGTAGCAAAAGGGCCATGAAATAGCATTTTTTAATTTAACCACCATGAATTTGGTTTTTTACATTTACTCTCATTGAAGAAATAAGTTTGGAAAGTTTCTCAGAATGTCATCTGGTCCAACCTCGTGCTCAAAGTAGGGCTGTTACAGATTTCTCATGACATTGTCATGTTGTAATGAAAATCCCTATGATGTTTCTTAAACTCAGTGCAGTTTGCTACAGATTTTTACTCTCCCTCTGCTGCTGAGCTTTGAGTTTGTGCTTATCTTTCCTGGCTGTGGTCTTCATGGGGTCCTATAGTGAGCCAGACCAAGAAGTCGAACAGGCAGAAAACTGATGACTTTCCCCATGAATGCACTTTTTTAGCCCAGCTGCTCATATTCCTGAGAATATTTTAATTGTGGGTATTTGCTTAGTAGTAAAATGAGATTGGGAGAAACAAACCAGCTGACAAAACAGAGGTCAGTGAATGCTGCTTGACTGTTGGTATCTGTTCATGTCATACAGAAGACTTGGCACATATGGCACCAAAATAGTTCCAAAAAATGTAAGATCATATGCTATGGCACTACCTTACAGCTACATGTACACTGATGCCAATAAGTAGCAGTCAGGAATAGACCACTGTTGACAGTAAAAGCAATCTGAATTGTCCTGAGGAAGAGAGAGTTTGAGCAAGCTGCATTAACTCTTTTTTCAGGGATTGAAAGCCATTGACTGCCTTATGCTCTGGAAAGTGGAGAACTATTTCCCTGTGCTGTGTAACACTACATGTGCAGTATTCCTACAAGTGCTGGATGTGTTGAGAATGTGGAGTAGACCAAAGATTGTAATAAGAAGGATATAAGGCATGTGTTCTTGTCATTAAACTGTGCAGCATCCCTGCTGGCAAGATACAATACTACTGGACAGGGCAGTTGAAAATCTTGAAAAGGGAAGAGAGAAAAAGTAAAAGAAAAAAAGATGAGTGACTAATTACTCTTTTATTCCTTCTTAGGAATAAGCTTTTACATGGTTTTACAATACAGCAGAGATTAAGTGTTGTTCAGGAGGGATACAGAGACAATGTATTTGATGGTCCAAGTAAGACCTAGAGTCCTGAAAGAGTTTTTACAAGTTTGTGTACAAATGTATGTGTGTTTGGTAATCTTTAAAGCAAGGTGAATCATTTCAGGTGCCATTTTTTCTCATATAGTTGTTTGGAATTTTTTCCATTCTTGACTGTGGAGATAAAGCAGTATCTTGTAGTCATCTGTGTGATTTCTTGTTTTCATTTCTGGCCACAGACTTTTCAGGTATATTTCCTGTAAGTGTCCTTTTCATCAGATCAGCTACATATATGTGGTTAGTGCAGAAATGGTAGGACATCAAAAGTGCTCAGCAACACTACTTAGGATTTGATCTCAGGTATATCCAAGCTGATTTAAAACCTGAAGTAATTTCGAAGTGATGTGTATTTTATCTTTACTATATCACTAGGCTGTATTATTTTCTGCCTTTTCCTATCACTTTAAATCAATGTTAAGTTAGTTAGTACTGAAAAATGTGAATACGTATTGTAGATTTCTGTGGCCATCATCTCAAACATATCTCTGAAAACTAGTCTCCTGGATGTATTTACTGACTTACTATATTTTCAGTGTAATATCCTTTATGCAGCAAAAATGTTTTATATTTAAACTGCTAACCAGTGTGCATGTTTAGAAATAGTGTCAGTGTGTAAATGTGTCTAGTGCATCTTGCTTGTGACTTGTGTAATTTTTGCATATCATGGTTAATGTGAGCATGCTTATCATCTGTACACTTACTGGCATTTGAAAACTGTTGCTGTACCTTGCTGTTCTGACACTTTCACAACTTTGTGTGCCTATTTCTTGTATATTTAGGAGGCATTATAAACATGTCAAAAGCTTCTGCTAGGGTTGTCCATGGAAGCTGCTTTTCTCTATCCAATCTATGTTACTCCTAAATTTTAGGAGCTCTTTGAGCGAGTAAAATGCACCTTGTAATGCTCTTTGTTCTGAGAGAAACAAGTCTGCTGGATTACATAATTAAGGTAAGGGTGATATAATGGAAGTGAAGAAGGTAGGTTAAGGATATAAGAACAAAAGGCACTACTGTCATGAAAAAGGTGAAATAAACATACAGCTCTGGTAGCCCTTTATTTGGTGCAATAATGCTATTAGTAGAATAGTTTTTATTACTAGATTTACTATCTATTACACACATGGTGACCCATAACTGTTTTTGACTAAGAAGAAACAGGAGACCTCTTGTGTAATTTGTGGTTTAGTTCATTCTTCTTGCATGGAGAAAAATTGTAAATGAATTTATAATTGTCTTGGAGGACTGGGTTTATGATCTACTGTAAATATTTAATGATCCATTCTGTAGGCTTGAAATAAGAGTAGGTATCTCAGAAATTCCTCAAAGGACTATCATGCCAGTTTATTACCAGCAAGTTGTACCAAAACTTACTTTTGGTTGGATAGAAAAATTTGCAGCAAACTAAATAATATAAGGAACTCTGGAGAAAACCTGCCTTTACCTTAGAGCATCCTAGGTCATTACTTCTTTGTAACTGTGGAACTTCGTAAATTAAATTGGACTGTGATTGAGTAGGGATCAAACTGTTTAGTCTTATTTGTGCAGAGTTTCTTGGGCACAAAAAGAGTATCTGGTAACTGTGGATGTTTGTATCTAGTTGTTAGAACAGAAATGGGTTGATACAAGTCCAGCAGTATGCAAAAATGTGGTGAAAGTAAAAAAAAATCACAGTATTGTTTCTATTTGCTCTGCGGTTCGTAGACAAGAATGGAATTCACCTGAACAATGTTTGGTATTACACATGCAGCTTTGCGCGGGGGCTTGAGGGGGGGTGGCGGTGGCGGTGGCGGTATAGTGCCGCGTGGTCCCCAGAGCGTCTCTCCGTGGCAAAGCTGCCTGGTGCTGCGCCGCCGGCAGAGGCGCGTCTCAGAGCTGCGCCGCCGGCGTGGCCGCGTGTTCCGGCGCTGCCGTGGCTTCTGGCGGCGCGGTGGCGGCTTTGTTCCGAGTGGCGTGGCCGCGTTCCGAGCGGAGTGGTGCAGCCGCGAGAGCCCAGAGCAGCGCAGGCATCGCTCCGCTCCGGCATGGTCGCTGGAAGCGGCGGTGCTCGAGCTGACCCGGCCGAGTTCACCAGACCCGCCCGGCATCGCTCTGCCTGTCCCTTACCCACGAGTGCTTCTGCTAAACTGTATTGCTCAGCAGAGCAGCGCACAGACTGACGAGCTAGACAGGAAGGGTTTTCGGTTTGGTATTCCAAGGCAGTTTACTAAGACTGCCTCGAAGGGAAGCCAAGAGCCGAAAGACAGAGAACAAAGCGGAACATGGGGTTTTACCCGGAGGCTGGACAGGGGCGGGGAGAGCTCTCAGGACTAATAATCTGAGGGTTTAGGGGCACTACAAAGGAGAGAGCAGGGTGCAGGGACTAATGGAGAGGGGACTGAAGGAGTGGCTGAGGGGAGTGGACAAATGGGACGTCAAGTAGAACAGAACTTTCTGGGTGTTCTAGGATGTCTAGTACGAAATGGTAGGCAGGTGGACTGACAGCTGGGATGGGGAGGCCAATGGGCCAACCGGGGCACAGAGATCTGCATTAACACAGGGCATCTTGGGAGGAGGTCTCTCTCTTTGCCCTAGCAGGGGAGCACTGATTACAATAGGGCTGATCTCCCCAGCGCACCCTCCATTGCTCTCGCAGTGGGGGTGCACTGATTCCCACATAGCTTCCATGCTTATCTAACTATTTTGTTTGGCTGACAAAACCAACATAATTTCTGTAGGAATAGCTGTCAGCTTCTACATCTTTGGATGACATATGAACTTCCTGGCAAAGACCACATGCTCTTTGTCCTTCGCACCTCATGTAAAACTTTCCTTTTCCTTACTTTGACAGAATCCTGTACTTTGACAGAATCCTGTACTTTGACAGAATGTAAGTTTTATACTAAAATTAGCTTTCCGTTTCATTAAGACTGTGATAAATAAGGGAATAATAAATGTTGGCTTTCATGTACAAGTAATCATGTAGTATGTAGAAATAAACTTCGCATGCATGAATACAACATTTATAAGTGAATATGTAACAATAATAAAAGATAACATAGAAATAGTGTTAAGATAGAAAATAGTAGGAACAAGGTTAAGGGGGGATTGTAACTTGGAAATAGTTGTAACATGTTAGAGAAATGTAGTAATTGCATAGTAATAAATGTCATTTGAGCTGATACACCACAGCACCGGAGATCAAGATATCTTAAGGAAGATAAAGAAAATGAACCACATGCATTCCAAGAAGTCGCTATCTTATCGAAAACTCACACCTCCCCGATCTTTTGCCGGCTGCAAATTTAAGATGTGTCTAATAAGGCGCCTACCTTCAACTCTGAGATTTTCCAAAACTAAATATTGTCACGTGGCGGGGGGGGGGGGAAAGACAAAAGAAAAGAGGG
>VYZT01043835.1:0-12203 GCA_013400735.1 Pomatostomus ruficeps | reverse complement strand
TGTAAATCAACTCCTGAGCTTTATGAATATGTAACAGTTGAGAAGATACTTAAGTTAATTGTAAAGTGAATAGAATTGCGCCTCTGGCAAGATTGCTAAGCGCCCAGCACTGTTTTTGCCTTTACTCTAATAATAAATGTTCAATATTTCAATGCTAAAATTCCAGCTTGTGATTTCCTTTATAACAAGACCTTTAAAAATTTAGATATGATTTTGAAATCATAGAACAGGCCAGGCTGGAAGGGTCCTTGAAGGATAATCTGGCCCAATCATTTGTGGGAAAGGGAGTCTAGCTGAGGATATCTGGCACCCAGTCCAATCACATCTTGAAAACCTCCAGTGATGGAAACTCTACCACATCACTGGGGATGTTGTTCCACTGAATTTTGGTTCTTACTGTAAAAATTTTTTTTTCTTAGGGTGAAACCTCTCCCAATGCAACTTGTACATGTTGCCTTTTGCCCTCTTTGTGGCTCCTTGTAAAGAGGGAGCCTTCACCCTCTTTAAGTACTGGAATACTGTGATGAGTTCCCCCACTGAGCCTTCTCTTCCCTGGAGAGTAAAATCCTAATGCTCTCAGTCTTTCCTCATGGGACAGCTTCAACAGCCCTTTAAACATCTTTGTGACCTTCCTTTGGACCCTCTCTGATCCCTGTCCTTGAATTGTAGAGATGAGAACTGGACACAGTACTGCAGCACAGCCTGACACGTGCTGAGTAGTGGGAGCTATTTCATTTCTCAGTCTTGAGAGTTATTGTGGCTGTGTGCATTGAGTGCTTTGAGGGCCAAATAGAATTTCACCTGCTGAAAGCTTTTAAAATTTTAGTGAATATACAGTTTAATATCTGATTTAATATTTGTTAAAATACCTTCTCACTATTCTCAGTCCGTCTTTTCCAGAATTTTTCTGTGTTTAGATAGGTTGAGAAAGTTTGTCTTCAGGTGATATTAATTATGAGACGGTGGGCAAGGTTTAAAGTTGTAGGGATAGAATAATGAAATATAGGAGACCTTGTTTCACAAAAGATGCTGAGCTGGTTGTGAGTTTCAAGTGAAGAAAATTCCTACTGATGTCTGAAACCCATTGTACCCTCTCACAGAGCTGGAACGAGATGGGAGCCCACTGTTATGTTGAAGTATGTATGTATGTATGTTGAAGTATGGCCAGCTGGCTTTGTTGCTCAGTGTAAACCAAATAAGTGCTGTGTGCTGGTATGGATTTCTGTTATAAAGGTATTTCTTATTTTAAATAACCATATCTTTTTCAGGTGTTCATTTGTAAAAGGAATTGTCTTGCATTAGCAGCTTTAGAAAACTGGAGTGAGACTGTTTTTTGCTGAATATATTCTGCCCTTAAGATAGTTTGAAAAAAACCACAGAAGTTAATATATCATGTGCTGGCCTTTATTAGTTGGAACTGGAATTGATGATACGAAGTCATCTTTAGACTCTAGCTGCATTTAATTTTGTAGGTACAATTCCTAGGACAGAAATATTTTTTGATTTAATGAAGAATATGAAAAATAGCTGTAGGTTTTCATGTTGTTAAAACGCTGTTGAATTTTTGTTGCTGTCCACTAAACTTGGCATTTCAACAAAAATAGTAAGTTTGTAAAATCACTTGCCTTGTGAAAATTCTTTTTAGTCCTTGGAACTGAGCAGATCTAAAACTACAGTAACTGTGGCACTTTGGAATTTTATTTTTTCTTTGGCATATTGAGTATTATTTATTAATTCTTCCTGCTTACATTTTTTTAAAAGTCTATTATCAGGCTTTGAATTTAATAAATATATCTGTGGTGAAGTAAGCAGATAGACCACAAAGTCAAGTTACAGGCACCCTCTAGGGGTACAAGAACCTGCCACTTGAATTTCTTCAGATCATAGGGGACAGATCTTTGACACTACTTTGGCTATGCTTGGAGCTAAGTCTAGTCATGTCAGATAAAAATGCATATTTTGGATTTTCAGTTATGACTTGCAGTATCACTGTAATATATTCTTTCTTGAAGTCTGAGCTTTCTACAGAAAAAAAGTTAGAAGTCTTTCTGATACATTAGTAAAGCTTCATAAGTGCAACTCAAGATTGGAAGTAGGATAAAATCAGCTTATAATAAGATCTCATTTTATATGGACACAAGGTTTTGCCAGCAATGCTGACAGTCACCAGAGGGCAATGGTAACTTTACTTGTTCCATGCCTGTTTGCAGGTATGTCCACAGTGAGAACTGTGCTGTTCGCTCTGGAAAATGGTGCTTGAACTGTTGTGCCTCTGATGAAATTTGTTTTGTGTAGAGATGTTGCAAGTGCTATGTAGTTTCGCCTTTCATTTTCTAAGTGGAATACATTGCAAACTGGAAAAAGTGTGGAGGATTTTGGTTGTAGTTTCAGAAGGGGTAACGATCTGCTCAATTAATTTTGCTCAGCTTCTGAAGGAAGCTGTGTATACTCAAAAGAAATTGTGACTTCAAAACTTTTTTGTTTATACATCTGCTTCTCTTCAAATGAAAGCACATTTTGAAAAATTCCAGTTGCTCCTAAAATAAAGATAACACTACCATAGCAAGTGGTATTTATATTTTTATTTATATGTTTTGTCAGAACAAAACTCTCTCTACTTGACTGTATTAGTGAAATGTATATACTACCTATAGAAATAGCATAAATACTTCTTGCCTCATTTTTTAAGTCACAAGTTTGTGCTCTGTTGTGATTGAAGAGTTCTGTGAAGGACTCTTGAGTACTATTTTAGCATAAAAACAAGAAAAAACCCAAGAAAATACATGTATTTACACAAAGCCCTAAACTTCCTTGTGCATCACTTTCAAACCAGGGTGAGCTGCATAATGCAGCTTTACATCTGTGAGTCAGTTTTCAGTAGGAATTCATGGACTTGTTTGTATAAAACCCTTTCAGTAAAGGCAGCATATTGGGTAGTATTTAATGACGTTTCTCTCCAATAAGCAGAGAGGGAGGTTCATGAATCTTTATGTATCTTGTATTTTGATTTAAGGTCAGATCACCTGGTTCGGCTATGAAAGTCCTCGTAGTTTCTGGGACTACATTCGCGTAGCTTGCCGAAAAGTCTCTCACAATTGCATCTGCAGTATTGAGAACATGGAGAATGTCGGTTCTTCTAGAGCTAAGGTAGGGAAGAGAAAGGCTAAAGTGACTTTTTTATTACATTTCTGTTACACTTCTGTACCTGTAAAAACACCATAGTACTTAGCTTACTCTACACATTTTTTCATTGTTTGAAGTATTTTTTTGGTATGTACCTAGTAGATACTTGCTTTTAAAAAGCCCCAATTTTCAATTGGAATGTGTTTCCTTTAAAGTTTGTTACTCAGTAGAAAAAATTCTCTATTCAGTGATTTTGCTATATTGTAAAATTATTGTCCTCACATTTCCTACCTTACATAATTTTTTGAAAACACACTGTGTTAAGGGAAATTAAGTTCTTGTGGACATGCCTAAGAAATGTTAAAATTGTAGAAATTGGGTGACTTTTTTTATTTCCCCTTCTAATCATTTTACTTCATGTGGAATTTATGCAGTAATAGAATAGGTATGATCAGCGCTTAAGATTTATTTTAAAGGTCTTTCTGACTTCTGAGGTTTTAATAGATATGAATATTTAAATTCAGTAGATAATAAGATGCAAGGCTATTTTCTGAAATATTCTTATAAATTAATTAAAACTTTCTTTTACTCTGTGGAATACTTCATGTCAGATAGTAGACAGAGAAACTTATTTGTGCAGTGAGTGTGGAGAACGGTGTTCAGTTTTTTAGGGGAGTATTTTGGATGTTTGGATCTGAAAAGATGGAGGGCGTGTTGGCACAAATACGCATTATGTGCATCAGTTTGACTGGTGGTCCAGAAAAGTGTCCTCCTCAGCCTGGAAGCTGTCAGCAAGGGTTTGCCAGTGCTAGTTGGCTCTGCTTTCACTGGAGGTGCCTAGGCTTTTGTCCTTAGCTAAGCAGCATCATCAGTTTGATGGTTTCAGTCATGTTCTAAATAAATGCAGCGTAAAGGCAGCTGTCCAGGTAAACATCCTTTTAATTTTAGTGCACTCTATGTTGATTTTTTTGCTGTGCTATTGGTATTTATGAAAGCAATTTTATTTAGCCTTTCATAGACTCTTGGTATGGTTTGGGTTGGAAGGGATCTTGAAGATCATCTAGTTTCAACTCCCCTGCCATGTGCAGAGACATCTTCCTACTCTCTTTTAGCTTGAAGCTACTCCCCCTTGTCCCCACATGCTCTTGTAAAAAGTCTCTCTCCATCTTTCTTATAGGCTCCCTAGAAGGCCACAGGTAGGTCACCCTGAAGTAGGATTATAATCTACTGCTGGTTTTGGTAGAAAGTCTATAGTGATAATCAGCTAGATGCCAATAAACATCAAATATATTAAACATAAAGACATCTTACTATTTACATGAGTGTTTGTAAGTTCATATGGGTTCCTAGAAAAGTTCCTGGTGTTCTCATAAAGACAGTTGTAACTGTGGCAGCCATCGAAATGTCTCCCTCTTGTAAACTACAGTCCTGTGCACTAGACCTGCAAACACAGCACAAGGTGCATTCCTAAGGGTTGTTTTTTAAAGTTATTGCTGTTGTTTGTGGAGCTGTTTGAGTGAAGTTTTGCTTTTGGACTCTACAAGATGTAGGACATGAAATCAAATCTTGGAATTTGATTTCATGTCTGTATTTTATGTGTGCCTTCTATAATGATGTTGTTACTGAGGGGAAAAAATATTGCACAACTCATTTTTTTTATATAAATCCCACAAATATTTGAATGAACACAGAATGACTCTGGGAGCAGGTTACTGCTGCTTCACAGTGGAACCAACTGAATGCTTCCAATACCATTGACTTCCAAGTGAAAAGCTTTCTGCCCTGATCTGCTGCTTCTCACATACATGATCTTTTCAAAAGGCTGGAGCATATAGTTAAAGAAAAATCCCTTCACCCCCTCCTTAAAATTTTGGATAACTATTTCACAATAACCTGTGTCCTTGTAAGAATGCATATTCTGTTTTCATTATTGCTGTAATGAAGTACATCGTAGCAACTGTTTCTGTTTAGTGGTAGTTTTGTTAATCAGTCATTTAGTCAGGTAAACCAATGGTATAAGTTTTCAGACTGTAAAAATGTTTCTTTCTATAATGCTTAAATATTTGATATCTGTTTTGTCTTGCAGGGTCGAGCATGGATCAGAGTAGCACTTATGGAAAAGCATTTGTCTGAATACATTTCCACAGCTCTGAGAGACTTCAAAACAACCAGGTCCATAAGAATTTTATTTTTGCAATATTTCAGTAAATGTTAAGTGAGGGACTTCGGTTTGGAAGTGAATGGTGCACTGGATTTGGATAGTAAAGGATGGCATTAATAAAAGACCTGCAACCTAGTAAAAGATATCTAGAGTTGGTATCAATTTGGTTTTAGTGTGAGTAAAACTGCAGAATTGAAAATCTTTTTGTGATTTTAAAAATGTGGAAATAAGCCAGGAATTCTTGAAACGTCAGAAGCAAAGAAAACCTCTCTAAAGTAGGAACTAAATCTGAAATTGTGGTGTAGTAAAGATACATATAGTAGTCCTTTCAAAATTAGATGTGGTTGATAGAAAGCCTAAGGACTCTGTAAAAAATAATTTTTATAGTAACTTTTTCTGAAGGAAAAAAGGAAGAGAATTCCAGGACCCTCTTGAGAAATACAGAATAGCAGAATTAGTGATCAGGCAGAGCTAGGATTCTTGATATAATAAGAAAAATGTGTAACAGATTTTTGTTGTAACTTGTAATGATAAAAACAGTTAGGGACAAGAATATGCTTTGTCATTGAAAATACTCTGGCAGTTTTGGACTGGTTTTAGGTAATGTGATTATTCAATAATATTTTATCTTGTAACGAGTATGTGTTATAGATTTTTGATGAAGTCATCTGAATACAAGTGAATCTGTAACACGTTGTGGTACTTTATGTTGAAATCTAAAAGTGTAGACATACTGAATGGACTATTTTAACAATAAGAATTTTCTCTGTAAGGACTTCTGTTCATTTAGATTATTACTTGTTTTAATACTATTTGTTCAGAGATCTCCATATATTTTGCCAGAATTAAGCTGACTTTGAAACACAACTAGGTAAACATCCCATTTCATTGCAGTTTCAAAACCTGTTTGTCTTATTTTACCCAGATTTGCTTGCATTCATAGTAGACAAGAAACACATAAAACAAAGAAAATACGGAAAATACTTACTCATGCTGCCTCAAACTGAAAAGTCGCATGGGTTTTTGAGGGGGAGATGAGGAAGAGTCGGGTGGCAGATTATATAGTTAAGTAGTACATTCTTTGTCCCTGTTTTGGTAAGTGTAGTTTGTTAGTGGATAAAGTGGTCTTATTTGATTACCAGTTTCAAATTCATTTATTTGAACATGTTAATTTTTAATATATTTGAATATTCTTTCAGTTGTATAGCTTTTGGAAATAACCTCTCTTGCATTCCAAACATAGTAAGTGCAAAGTTTCTTTTGAAGTAATATTTTAAATGCATCTAATGGAAATAAAAAGTACATTTTCAGGTTTCGGTTGTCTGGATTTCAAAGCCACTAGCAAGAGTGGACATATTTTCTTTTCCCATGTGGAGTTTCAGATACCTAATAACTGACCTGATTTTTTAGGTGATGCTATGCATCATTTATTCAGCATTTTAAATCATATATTTTACATTTTAAATATGTATGCATATTTAATAATGATTTGTATAAACTATAAATTTCTTGTGTTACACATGTGTATGTAGAATACAAGATTATCTATCATGCTGATAGCTCTTTTTAAACCTCACTGTTGTGTTTAGGTGCCTGGAGTTAGTACCTTAATGAAGCAGCACATTCTTAGTGCTGGATGTGCATATTACACTTGGAAGAGGGGTTGAATTAAGCATGGGCACAGAATTATTTTTCTAATGAATTGGTCAGATGCTTAAGTTACAGCAGACTGTTGTGTTGTGAGATGTCAGGTGTATAGCACTGAATGAAGACGTGTGTGTTTTCCAAAGGGACTGTTGGTTTGGCTGAATTACCGCAGCTGTTTTAACTAACACTGGCACTGCCAGGCTAACTTCTGCATGTCACCATCTAAGGTGTGCCCTGTCCTTTTAGTGTGATTTCTTCCTAGGCACTGTTTTACAAGAACACAGTGCGGATTGGTACGTGGCAGTGATTTTACAAATGCCAATGAAATAGCTGGTGCTGTGGGCCCTGGTGATTGTTCACAAATAAGAGTCACTGTGCTGGATCAGACTCTGGAGTCCATCTAGCTCAGCATTCTGAATCAGCAAGTGGCGGGTTTAGCCTTCTAGTGCCCTTCCTGAAGTCAGAGAGTAGACAGCTGAGTTTGTACTTCCTAGCCTCAGTATCAGGACTATAATCTCTGTCTTCTGAGGGGAAATCTTACAGGTTTCTTCCTTCTACTGAGAACGTCCACAGTCTCGGACAACTCATCTCCTTAGAGCGAATGGATGTCTTTTACAAAACTGCAGAAGTGGGACTTCTCATGCATGCATTATAACACAGTTCAGTTTCTGGAGCTGTGCCTCAGAACATGTCTTTTCTGGATGTTCACCATGCAGCCAACTGGAGCTCTCTCTGAACCATCCAAAAGCTTTCATGCAGTTCTTAAAACAGATGGAGCTTTTGGTAGGGCAGTATTGCTAGTATTTGTCTGAAATACATGTTGTATTCGGTCATGTGGCACCTTCTTGCAGTCATCCTTTAGAATATAAGGGTGAACTGTGCATCTCAGTTCTTAGTAAGTGACATTTCAACCTTGCTTTTGGTACTGAACACCTTGGTTTCACTCTTGCTGCATGTAATTCTCAGGTGAATTCTGGTGACCTTTCAGCATGCATCTTCCCAGCATGCAATATTTTAAGAAAAGGTAAACTACCTGAAAAATAGCTGATTTGTGAAAATATTTTTTTTAAAATGATCAACTACTAAGAATGGAAATTGAATGCCAAACATTAAAAGAACCTGTAAGTACAGTTGTGAGAGAGAACTTCTTTTCATGTGAAGGAATCATTATTTCTTGATGTACATGACAAAAATTCTTCCTTTTAGAGGTAAAGTATAATATACCTTCATCATTTTCTTTGCATTTTATCCATCCTGTTCTACTATTTCATAGGACTAATGAAAACTCTTTTTGCTTATGTCTAAATTCTTATGTGCTTTAAGATTGTGGTGTTTTGTGCTATGCAGTCTATTAGTTTGCTTTATTTGAAATGAAATATGAATGCCACTGGTGTTCACAAATTGTTTCTATTTAAACTGGATTTCTTCAGTTTTCTGTTAATTATGGAAAAGATAATTAGTTGAGAGAAAATGGTATTAGCTGAACTAATTTCTTTTTTATTGAAGGAGGTTTTATGAAGATGGAGCAATTGTTCTTGGTGAAGAAGCAAATATGCTTGCTGGTATGCTGTTGGGACTGAATGCAATTGATTTCAGGTACTGTATTTCCATGTTTCATGACACAGTGCTTAGGAAAAATACTTATAAATCAATATGTTATGGAAAACATTCTTAAATTCCCGTGGTAGTTTGAGACTTATGTTGAGGCAAAGAAGAGGGAAGTAGAGGGATCTTGAATGGCTCTTCTAGATAAGAACAAAGTTATGCTGTCTTTTATATAACTGCAGGATTATGTGGTAGTTATTTCAGGTATCAAAATCCTAAAAGCAATCAAAAGTATAATTGCAGAATATATTTCAAACCTATTAAATGAAGCTTATAGATGTGAAATCTTTTAAAGTTATTTTTAAACTGTAAGGAAAACCATGCAATTACGTACTTGGTTGTGCCCTGGTACTCAAGGACAATATTGTAACTGCCTATGTAGAAGGTAATCTTTAACTTTATCACTCCTAAATTCTAAAAAATTAACTTACAAATGACCATTTAATATCAATTTGTGCTATAATTACCTGCAGCTGAACTGCTTAAATTAATTGACCTTTGCAATTTCTAGCCAGGTTTTTCTGGGGTTTCCTATATGTTTAATTCTGTATTTTGAGGTAGCAAAGGTGCAAGCACACTCTAGGTAATAAAAAAATGAACATGATGTGTCTGTATATGTGTATAGATACTAAAAAAACCCCATCAGGAATGTATAAAGATTACAGTGCATATAAAAAGATTGAACCTGGCTGGTGCAAGACCTTGTTAATATGCCTGGTTGGGCCAATTTAGCTTCAGGCAGAGCCGCTGGCAGAAAGTTTCATAATCCAGCACAAGGAAAAGGAGACTGATAATGCTGTTGTCCATTCTTCTGTCAGTCCACTATTAGTATTTACCTTGCAGTAGCATTAATACTTGTCACAAACTAATATAGGAGGTAAATTGGCAGAAAACAGAGCAGTAGCCTTGCTGGATGCACTGAGTGATTGACCAATGCCAAAAGGCCCTTTGGAGATTTACTCCTGTTTATGTACCTCTGTTGAACCCTTGCTGGACCCTTCTGTGAGCCAGCTTAAATTGTTAAAGAATGAAAAACATACCCAGTAAGAAGACCAGATAGTTAGTTTGGTTCACAGAAGCATCCTATTAGTGGCAGAGATGATGGGAGAATGAAGATTAGGGAAGAAAAGAAACAAATAGGAACGAGCAATGTTTTCCCTTTTTGGTGGTAAAGAGCATTTAGTTCTGCTGTGGAACTGCAGCTGGGTGGGAAAAGAAAAAAAATAAACAACCTAAAAATGCAGCTCTTGATGGCTTCTGAATCATCATGGAGTCAGGTAAGTGCCAATACCACTGTAAGGAGGGGAATGTTGTGTTTGCATTTAAAAAATAAAGGGGAGAGAGAGGTTGAAAACACAGGATAGCTTCTTTTTCCAGCATTTTGTCATTAGATTGGCTTAACTACATCCTCAACATATGTTCTGGAAGAACAGAAGTGTGCTGCAGGATGATAAGATTACAAGTCTTCTGTACAGCAAAATTCAAATCTTACCAGATTTTATTAGTTTAAGCTTTACATAATCTGAAATTACACTGCTTCTGTATTAGCCCTATACTTGGAAGGACTACAGCTATACATGAATAAGCTTTGCAAGATTAGGTCTGCATTATGTAAATCCTCTCGTAAATTATAATCAATTGACTGGGTTTGTCTCACAAGCCTCGGTGGTACACACTAATGTACGAGAGCTTAGTTGTGTGACTGTACTTGTTCTTTCTTTGTGCTCTGATTTCTAATATACAGGAATCTTTTAATGGTATTCAGAGTAATGATTGGCTCTTGAAAACATTTAAATTCTGTCAATGCAGCATTTAAGAGTCTAGGAATTTTCTGTGCAAAATGGGAACTTAGTATTGCAGGAGTGTTTTTATTGTGCTGTATATCAGAGAATGTTTCAGGTTGGAAGGGACCACAGTGGGTTGTCTGATCCAACCTCCCTGCTGAAGCAGGGTTATCCTAGCGCACATGGCACAGGATTGTGTCCAGATGGTTCTTGAATATCGCCAGTGAGGGGGACGTCACAACCTCTCTGGACAATCTGTTCCAGTGTCTGGTCACCCACACAGTAGAGAAGTTCTTTCTCATATACAGGTGGGACTTCCTGTGCATGAGCTCCTACCCTTTGCCTCTTGTCCTATTGCTTGGCACCACTGAGCAGAGCCTTCATAAAATTGTGATTTGAATGGCTGAGAAGCCATAGCCATTCTTTGCATGTTATAGATGATTTTTTATTTCAGTTCAGTGTCTCTTACAAATGTTGACTAACTTATCTACGTGGAACTGTAAATAAGACTTTGGGCTGGAGATGAGAGAGCTTGTGTGAGAACATAATCTGATTTTTTTTTTGTCCCCTCACAGCAATATGGAATTAGGTAATTGAGGTCTTGCAGGGGTGTTTTTTTGTTTTCTTTGTTTTTCTGTGTGAAAAAACCCAACAACCGTTTGTACTCCCCCAATAGCACTGCATTGTCAAAAATGACACTTTGCGATTCAGTTAGCAAAAGCTGTGACTTACTAGAATCAA
Source organism: Pomatostomus ruficeps (assembly GCA_013400735.1). NCBI lineage: Eukaryota > Metazoa > Chordata > Aves > Passeriformes > Timaliidae > Pomatostomus > Pomatostomus ruficeps. The sequence continues at coordinate 1,142 of VYZT01043835.1, read as the reverse complement.
TTTATCAATAACAGAGATAGGAGGAGTGAGGAATATGAGCCTTATGGAAAAATGATAATTTTGTCACGTCTGTCATAATTAACTGTGGTTGAAATGCAATAACTTATATCCAGTACAAAAAAGAATGCAGTGTAAATGAAAGCTTTATAAAGCTACAGCCGTTAAAGAACGTTTTCCAAAAGTTAGGTTCATTTATATTCCTCAGCTTCCTACAGCCCAGCACCTGTAAGTGTCTGAAAGGAGAAAGACCCTGAAATATTTTTGAGAAAATTATTTTTTACTTAGTAGAATGGTTATATAAGCACTCTGCAAACCCTTTAAATGATGTTAAATTTGAAAAATTCCAAGCTCGTCCATAATTCTGTTTTTGCTGCTTCACTTAACTTTCCTGTTATTCTCTTGCCATCTTACTGTATTTTTCAGAATAAATGCGAGTGTTTAAAAATTAGGGTTTCTAGCACCAAAAAATTACAAAAAAAATCGAGTTTCAGATTGGTAATATTCAACTGTCACTGTAATTTAATTTTATTGTAATAAACTTATCGTTTCTCTCTTTTATCAGTTTTTGTCTGAAGGGGGAGGGATTGGATGGAAGCTATCCAGCTGTCATAGATTATACACCGTACTTGAAGTTCACCCAAAGGTACCTTTTAGCTTTATTCTGCTTTTTAAAATTTTATTTCATTGGCAAAATTTTACTTTTTATTGGACCTCTTACTTCTTATTTGATATGCAAAATGATATTTCTCTCTAAGTACAAACCTGTCCAGTCAGCTCCGTCGCTCTTTCAGACTGTTGGAATTGTTACATGACTCATCAAATGTGAGTCATGCTGACTTTGTTTCCTTGGTTTAGAATTACAGTTCCGTGGGAAATAAATGCTGTATCTTCTTTGATGATCACCAGACCAAGGTCTCTTAGGTCTTTTCTGTGTAGCGATAAAATTAAGAGTAGTTACTTTGTAAATAAAAATTATATATACCCTGCCTGGTATATGACATAGGCAATATAAACCATTAGCACATAACAGAAAGTCATGACCAGTGGCTATGTAAACTGACTTTCTAGCTGCATTCAGCTCCTCTCATCAGCCTTATGATTAATAATAAAAAGAATTCTCACTATCTAATAAATCAAGTAGC
>VYZT01043834.1:8554-30447 GCA_013400735.1 Pomatostomus ruficeps | reverse complement strand
CAAAACTCAGGACAACAAGGGAGGATGGGGTCAACATGAAGTCCTTCAACTTATAGCTGCAGTATCACTTGTACACCACTTTGTTTTTAAGCACTTGTCACCCTCACTGAGCTCCCTGCAGTGCAGAACAGCAATCTGACTGCTACACCCAATAGATACAAGCACTGGGATAACCCCTGCATAAACTAATATAGCTACATTTCAGAAACACAATTTTCATCGACCGGGAATCAAGTCCAAACCAACAATTTGTATCTTATTAAGAAATTTCTGACTATCAATTTTGCTCAATTTTCTCTGTCAGTTACATTTACAACCCTCAGGTTAGAGATTTGAGGATAACTGCATTAAAAAAAGGCTGAAAAACCTTCAGTTTTGCTGGTATTAGCATTGATAAAAGCTCAACAAACCACTGTATTCATTTGCCTAGTGAAGACTGCTTTTGAAACTAGCTGGGAAAGGTGGTCAAAACAGTCATGAAAGGTTTTTCTTTGGAAATAAGCTCACATATACACTCACAAATTATGGGACCAACCTACAAAATATTTTGTGCATATACACATACAAAACACCTGTAAAGTGAAATTAAGTTTCCAAAGCATATCAGCTGTGTGAGTGCCTATCAAGATTCAAGAATATCAGCATAAAAGGCACCAAGCTACCTTGATTATATCCAGCGTATTAATAAAGAGCTATCATCCCATCTATTTACTCCTTCTTCATGAAACTGTGGACCACAAAGCACCAATTACAGAAAGAAGTACCATTACATATTATGCTTCATCAAGACTTGACTCGATTTTTGGTCACTGCAATTGGGGTATATTACGTTTGCAAGTGGATACGTGAAAGCTGTGCATTTAATGCATGACTTCTTGGCCAGCAAATCAAAGAGATTCACCCGTGTAAAGACAAGAGAACTTGCTTGGATAAGGTTTGCATGTTTCCAGCTCTTGAAGTGTCGTCAGCATGTCTTATCAAGTGTCTGAAGTGGTCTTGGATCTGCACATAACAAGGAACTCTTCAACTACAGTAGTTTAAAACACCTGCTTAAAAGAATTAAGATCAGTAGAGGAAAAACCACTCCCTTTAAAGACTATCTTTATTGTTTTCTGTTTTCTCTCCATGGTCACCTTAACTTCTGGACTTGCAAGGAAAAGCACCAACATATTTGGCCTCCTGATTCTAGGACACCTAACAGACTGCTTATGCACCCTTGTACATCATTATCTTCTAGAAGCACACCTCTTTCTGCTGTGGACACTAAAATTGCTATAAGCATTACAGTTTCTCTAGTGACTCTAAATCCTTGATCATGGCCAGGTCACATTGGAGATCTTCTGCCTTCATCTGCAAACCAGAATCTCACTGAATGTAAGACATGTAAAATTCACCTACTCATGTGGACAATCGATGAAAACATACAGTAGGACAACCTACTTCTTCAATAAATCAGAAGAGAAACACATCACAATCACACCTTATCCAGAAAGATGGGGGATAGTTCTGTAGCTCTCAATGTTCAGCCCTTTCAGTTGCGAGAGGCAGGAGAAGGATCATAAAATTGATGTTGGTAGAAATTACGTGGACTCCGTGTGATGCCATATGCATACAGGAGGACGGCCTGCACTGAGCATACTACTATCAGATAGCTGACAGATTAACTACTTACCACTATCAGATTTTTTGTTTTCCTAAATTCCACTTTTCAAAATTAATTAGTTGAAAGCATTAATAAATTAATGCTTCTGATATACTAAAAATCTTCAACCTTAACTCATTTTGTAACAGTTTGTTTTCTACCTGCTATATTTTTGAAGCACATCAAGAAAGTGGTAATAAAACCTTTGAATGTACACAGGAATGATCTCTTCCTGTGCCAGCTTTTAAGGAAAAATGGATGAAATGACCATCTCATCCACAAAGCCAAGTTAAAATGGAGCACCATGGCCCTCTCGATCACACCACCATGAAGAAAATACCACTGTTGATTTGTTCAAAATTCTGAAACATTTATCAAAATATGATCACATACTGTGAGAGAATACATGCATAGAAGTTTCTGACTAGCAGCAGTTGGAAAGACAAACACAAACACATGCAATCAGGTACTGTGCATCATCATCTTTTTTAAGAGATACTGTCAAGAGCCTTGTTGACTGACATGACTGTCATAGGCCCCCACAATATGACAGAAATACTTTTGCTCTCTTACTTCCTGTACCATTAATCATATTAGGAGACTGTATTTCCTTTTTTGTGTTCTGTCCCATCTTGAGAAATACTCCACATGGCAAGGGGGTTACTAATTCAGCCCAGCCTCCTGAGGAGCCAAGTTAACCCTGATTATATGAAGACACTGCTTTGGTAAGCTGCAGGCCCCCAAAAGCATATAGGAAGCTAGCATCTTTACAATGATTTACTGAAAGCAGCAGCTCGTTTTAATAAAACCATCCCAAAACATAAAATTGATTGAACCAACTGCTGTGCAGGGCATACACAACAGCTGATCAAAACCATTCAAGATTTTTATTCCTAGAATATCTCCAGAGCTTGTAGAGTTTTTCCTACTTTATTATTTCAGTTCTGATACACAACTCACTTAGGCAAGCAGAAAAATTAAGGCTGACTGATATTCTGATATTTTTAACCAAAATTTTAGATAAACTCAAAATAATCTCCCGTGTGAAAAACCAAAATGAAATCCAAATATACTTGATAATCACCAGCAGTTTTCACAAAGACTATTATCTTCCCAATTATCGTTCAAGTGATATAACATGTCTTGATTAATTGTATCCCAAAGAAGTTCCACAACAGCCCATACAGATTACTCCAAAGGACACATTTCTTCCATTTCAAAAGGTTTTAAAGGATAGATTTATAACAGCATTACAATACACACACACACATATATATACAATTATGCTCTAAAAATGCAGGAAAAGATGAAAACTTTTTCCAAACTCCTAAGGTATCATTGCTAACTTTACTTCCCCTGCAAAAAATACCACCCAGAAGAGTTTCTCTATTTGTTGAGCATAACAAAAAGTTCACCTTTTCAGAGTGTGCTACATGAAGCTTTGCCTGCCTTTCATAGAGTAAAGTAATTTTATGGTATTGTGTCACAATGAAGGACAAAGATAAGCCAACTGTTTAGATTCCTCTCCTTTATGTTGTGGCTTTGATCACTAACAATGCTGCATGAACAGCCAACAGAAGGCTGACATTTCATAAAATATGCAGTGATAAAAACTAATACTGTAGCATCTGGGAGCGATATATAAAATGCAGAAATACACCTAATAACTGTGATCTTAAATTACAAGTTACTAAAAGCTAAATAAGCAGCATACCTAAAAGAAAGATTAAGACAGGATTTTTGTGCTTCTGCTCCTAAAAACAAATTTAAAAAAATTAATCCAAGATATGCCATCTATTATTCTTAACAATTCCTCTGGTTCCCTTATATCTTAAAAGCAGCCCTGTAGAAGAGTGCTTTTTTGCCATATCATTAGGTATCAGCAGAAGCCAAGCACATTATAAGCCTTCTTCGTGCTGTATTAATGCTCTAATGCTTTGTGAAGTCCCCTTTATTGTCTTTTAAAAAATATCAATCACACAAAACACACATAAAACCTGATAACTGATTCTCCACTGTTATGTAAAAAGCTGAAGTTCTATGATGAGAAAAATAAGTAAAAACCCTTCCAATAAGCTGCATAAATGAAGTAAATCTCGGAGTGGAAATTATATTATTTTAATTTATTTACCTTAAGAACACTAAGAACCTACAAGACAGGCCACATAAAATGGAGGATTACATCCTAGAAAGCAGTGAATCCCTAAAGAACTTACAAGTCATTGTAAATAACCAAATGCTTTTTTTGCTCTTACTATGTTGCTGTAGCTAAAAAGCTAAAAACAATCCCTGGGTGCATTACAGGGAAATATATGGTAGTACTAAGGACCTGAAATTATCTGCACATATGGCATCACTGGAATGCTATAACCAGGGATGGTATCTTTAATTTAAAAGGAAGTTGAAATTAAAAGGGCCAAAAAAGGAGTTACAAGAATTACAGTCAGGAAATCCTTCTTTTTATTTTGTGTGTGAGAGAGATGGATAAAAGATCAGTATATTTAGTTTATTTGTAATAAGATTAGAGGTGACTTGATTGAGATCTACAGCCTAGTACATGTTGAGAAGGTGTTAATAGCCAATAACTATCTAGTGAAGCATAGAAAAGGACAGTAAGATAGAATTGCCGAAAAACATCAGAGAAATTTAGTCTAGAAATACCACATCTTAATTATTACATCAGGCTAGCCAGCAACACAATGCATCTCTTTTTGTATCTTAAATATTGAGGTGAAGTAAGGATTTGGATTTTTTTAATGATTAATATTATACCTGATTTATATTAAAGATGGAATGGCTAAACAATCAAAATGATGCCTCCTGCACTGAAAACAGTTTAATATTAAAGAAACCGCAATACTCAACTTTAAAAGACAGTTTTATACAACATCTCTGATCTCATTTATGATTCCATGAGTCATACTTTCATGCAATTACTCAATATAAAAATTACTTTATCTAATGTAACATAAGAATAATTTTAGGAAAGGGTACAAGCGTATTATCTATCTTCACAAGAATACACCATCAAGAAACAAAGTAAGAGTGACTTATGTGGTGCAATAGGTTAAGCAGCTACTGGTCATCCACAGGTGTATATAACGTTAATATGAAACTGAAACAACTGCTCCAAATAATTTGAATACACTGGTGCAACATTTGTGTCTGGCACTATAAAATGGGTAGGACTTCCTCAGCATAGTTATGAGATCTAGTAAAATACAAGGTCTAAAGATCTAATTGTATCAAGGAGAACATAATGAATTCAGCTTTTTAGTATTAGACCCTCATTTAATAGCAGGGGAAAAGGAATCGTGTATCAAAAAAGAATGCAAGAGAAAATCCATATTTGGTGCCTAAAGAACTGTGAAGCATATTTTTGGTCTGAAAACACACACTGAAATTACAGTTTAAGTACGTGGGAGGCAATTGTCCTTGTGGTTATAATTAGCGTCCAAATTTAGAGACTTCAGGGCTTAATGCATACCTACCCGCCTGTTATTCTTACCATGTTCTCCTATGTCACTTAATGGAGATGAATACTCTTTTCCCACCTCATATTTACACCAAGGCTATTTAATTTCTTTAGGCTGCTATAATAGGTTAAACAGCAGTCTCAACATCACTCTTCATCTCCCACTGGACAACGAATGGCATTATAAGACTGAGAATAGAGGAAGGCATATTTACATTCATAATGTCCTTGACGATAAAATTTATGTAAATTATGATTTTATATTTGCAAATACTATAATTTTCAGTTTCAATGAATACTTTACTACTGTTTCATCATTAACTTTCTATGTACATTACATGGAGAGAAAAACTAATGGAAATAAAGAAACTAAGTGCTCTGATCAGAGAGGTACAGCACTTCTATAAAAGGAAAAAAATGCTTCGTTTTTTAATTGATCTTACCCCTGTACAGACAGGGGACTGGACTACACCTCACTGCTCATTCGGAGTGTGTAAAACCTACAGAGGTTTTTAAGGAGGCAACAACAAAACCAGATTTTGCATTGATGGCTTATATTTTAACCCCACCAAAATCTAACAACTGTATTGCTGATGAAAATTAATTTTCTTTTCCCCATCTGTATAAATAGTATTTTTTCTATTCATTGACAAAACACCATGGAAACACTATGTTAATTACAGAACTGCATGTAGGGTTTGGGAACATGTTTACAGATGTTACACAAGAATGAAAAACTTCAAAATATCAAATTTCATTAACTAAGCTATTGCTCCACCAAATGGATAGAATGATTTTTAAATATCCTTAGAGTGGAAAAAGAACTTTTCAGTTAAGAACAACATTAATCTCTCATACCTCTTGTGAGACATGCACACACACAAACACACAAAAACTCTGTTATTTCTACACACACACAATCATGGTTTTTCTGTGGTGATCAGCTAAGTATTTCCTTTCATTTTATAACATGCAACTCAGACTCAAAAAATCCATGCTTCCAGAATGAAAAACTGGCAAATCAAATTGGTCCAAATATTCTGACATATTTTTAAATGAGGAACTTTTTCTTTGTGTGTTTTGGTAAGAACTTAGTGTGACATTTTCAGACTACAAATGCAAACATATGTAATGAAACAGCTCTCAAACTACCACAGTCGCAGATACATATGTTATTTTTAAGGAGGTGATTCCTTGATACCTGAGAAGCACTACAAGAATGAAAAAATGTCACAATATCTTAAGGAAGCAAAACTGGGCATGAAAGACGAGTCAGATCAGTTCTGTGTATAATGAAATTGCTGGTTATATATGCTGTTTTTCAAGTTATGCAACATGTAATCATTAGAAGGCTCAACCTGAAATGCATGGACTGTGTATATATTCAAAGATATATTTCAAAGAACAGTGAATTTTCTGGTCTCTCTTAGCTTTGTACCTTGTAATAAAAATGAATCTAAAAGGACTTCAAGATTTGTTCCAGTTTGACAGGTGGATGAAGTATGGACTCGGACACTGGCCCAAACCATTGGTCTCTTCCATTAAATATCACTTCTTTTTTCCCAATTACTTGAACCAATCTATTTTTCTGTGTGAAGTACTAAATTTCCTAAGCTTCTGCTGAATGCCTGGCAAAAGAGAAGTCAGCATAACTGCTACACCAGACCAAATTACGGCTACCAAACAAGAAACCCTTCCTCTTAGCACCCTACACATACTGTGAAAAGGGAAAGTTATTTTGTGGGACTTTTAACAGCAAAACCTTGAGGGATGTTGAGAAGAAATTCCCAAACTCAGAGCTTGTTTGTATAGGAAAAAGGGAAATCAATCTGATACCACTCCCTAGTACTTGCTACAGAGAAAATACTGAAACCTCAATATTAATTACAAAACTTAAAACAGTCACAAGAAACAAGATGCCAGAAGCTATTTTAATACTGGTAAAGTCTTATATGCAGTTTTTACTACAATTCTTCAAAGAAGCATGTATATGAAATCTTCTGTTTTTCAAGTTCCTGCATTGCCCACTAATGATACATTCAAGAAAGGAATTACATCTGAAAAGTAGTGTCAGAAAAATTAAGAAAACTGCTTTAGCCAAATTTTCTTTTCAAAGAATCTAGGAGCATAAGGCATAAGATGCCTGTGTAGAGTAAAAATGTCATGAATGAGGAACTTCCTTTTTTACATGAAATGGCCCATCCTTTTCATGATGTTTAATAGAGTATCTTTTGGAATAAGAAAAATATTTTGAATGGGAATATTTTAATACCTATACTTGTCTATTATGTGTCTTTGCTAAAAACTAAGCATTAAAGTAAAACAAAACCATGATTGTTTCCCCCTAAATGTTACAAAACCCTGCAGCTTTCATAACTATAGTTTTCATGTAGAGAAGTAACCACAATTTCATTCAACATTTCCATTTTATTCATAGAAGTGCATTTAATAAGTGAAATGAATCTAGATATACAATTAGTCACTCACCATTCCTCTAGCTGGTCGCTATTCACCTAGAGCAAAGTTTCACGCTATAAAATATTCTTAACTGGAGCACTAAATCATGATTAGACATAACCAGATACTCATTCACAACTTAAGCACTTAGCCATTTCCTTTGCTTTTGTCAAAACTTACTCTTTACACAGCAGATGCTTTTTCAAATTTTGACGTCAAAATCCAGCTGAAGATACTGGATGACTTTTCTCTTATAAAAACCAAAGCAAAAATATATAACCCCAAAACATGTCACTAAATTCCTATTCTTTTCAAGTAGCTGTACGCATACTGACAAAACTCAGTAACAGCCTGTCAATTCAGAAAAGTACTCCGTTACTTCCTGTAAGTTAAATACTTCCCAAAGTCTGAGTCCAAAAGACCAGAAAAAATCTAAGTGTAATCTGTGCTTTCAAGAGCAATGTGTAATTAAGGTGGCCTAACCATTTACTCAGGAAGAAATACTGTTGCTTCTGGATTTTAAATTAATTAAAATCACTTTCCTGTCAGATGGTATGAGTGTCTCCAAGCAAGAGTGTCTTGATCTACTTTTTGTTGGTATGTTTTATGGGAAGAATACATTCACTTAAAAAGAAGAGCATTGTCTTCCTTTTCTATCCCTCACTCCTCTCTGCCAAATGACAGAGAATAATGATTTTTTCCTCAGATCCAGCTTGGATCCCACTATAAAGTACACTTCTAGATTTTAAAGTAATCCAGATTATTATGCCAAAACAAGTTTAGAACATTTATAATATAGAAAAATTCTTGCACCTGATCTACAATTCCCTTGCAAAAGATTATAAATATTGCAAGTTTCAAGATACAGGTAACCTTTTCTATAACCCTAAGGTATGCATGCTCCTTAACAAAAACGATAAAACAACATTGAACCACTTCTTGTAAATCTAGTTGAACCATTCATACCAGAATAAACTCTTACTAAATTAATGCTTATGAGAAAAGATCTTGCAGGATCAGATACATAATATGGAGAAAACTACTGCAAAAGTTGGTGGCAAGGTTTTAATTATTTAAAAGTTACAAATCTGCAGAAATTAGGTTCCAAGAAAAGTATTTAATATGAAGTTATGTAATGTACATCATGCAATGAAAGCTTGAACAAAACCACATGAAGCTGCTTAGAAAGTTCTGAGTTTTATATAAGTTCCACATTAATTTATTCAAATACGACAGAGTGCTGATAATACACCATAACTTCTGGCCACCATGGTTTCTATCATCTTAAAGAAACGCATAAAGTTCTATATTTACTAGATGTGTTCATTGAATAAATAGCACTGAGCAATGTGTGGAGGGTCTTAAATTACTAGGCAGTTGGTCATCACTGTCACATTAATTTGGCTTTATTCATCTGCTTTCCATCAAACTACAAATGCTGGCCAGTCACAACAACTGAGAAACGCTGCTGCTTGCATTGCAGATCAGTCCCAAGTACTGGACTCCAACTGCACACGGCTGGCATCTACACTGGTACCTGTCAGCATCATTCAGTACATGTTCAGACATTTAAATCTGTATAACTTAAGAGCAAAACCCACTAAAATTCTGTGAACTTCCACTAGAATTTGTCCTGGAAGCAAAGCATTCTGTAAGTTCCACAGAATTTCTTGAGGAGGAGGAGGAAAGGGAAAGGAAAGAGAGCCAAGGATAGTCATGAAATAGCATCCCTTCCTTTCAAGGCAAATTACAGCCAATATTTTAGAATTGTTTTTTTGTCCTTAAAACTTGACTGGAACATTATCACAGCTCTAAACACATCAGAGACAACTGTCTGTGATTGTCACATCTATGGTAGGAGGATCACTTTAAATACACCAAAACATCATTACAATCTTGTTTTTAACTATATACACTGCTGGCAACCCAAATGTTTCTCCCCTCCATGGGTTTCTTCATGCAGATAGATATGCTTAAGGATGCCACGTTCATTCCTTTAAGAACAATTCTAACAAATCCTTTTTAACAAATTCCAATTGGCATTTATGATCATCTAAGCTAGCAGCTGTCTCTTACTGGAAACAAAACCAAACCAAACCACAAATTAAAGTCTTCTGACCAGGTTCAAGCAATACAACTTGTAACCACTGCAATGCCTCTGGAAAAGTTTGAAAGCCAAAAAAATGCAGAGGAAACATTATATAATGAAACTATGTAAGAGATAGACATAATACTAATCAGGCATAAGAAAGGCAAGAAGCTGCTGTCCTCAAGTAGAATCACAGATTGATTTGGGTTGGAAAGGACCTCTAAAGAATACCTAGTTCAGCCTCTTGTCATGGGCAGAGAGGTGGACATCTACCAGATCAGGTTCCTCGAAGTCTATCCAACCTGGCCCTGAAAACTTCCAAGGATGGGGCATCTGCAGTTTCTCTAGGCAACCCATTGCTGCGTCTCAACACCCTAATTGTAAAGGATTTCTTGCTAAGATTTCATCTAAATGCACTGTGCTTTACTTTTAGAGGCCTAAATCCTGAGAGACCCTGGTAAAATGTCTCTCTCCATCTTTGTTATAAAGCCCACATTCAAGTATTGCAAGACAGAAGTTAGCTCTTCCTTGTTCTGGCAAGGGTGGTTTCATGGTTAAAATGGAAATGAACTATAAAGCAGGCACCAAGTACAATGAAAAAGCTCTGCCAGAACCAGCTGGGCTCTGTCCATGGCCAGCTCAGGCTTCAGAGCCACGCTGCCCAAAAGGAGGCTCAGGAGGGAAATGGAGCAACATGCCAGGGGGCAGGGGCGGGGGAGATGCAGTGCACAAAGACCACTGCCAGAGGCAACTAGACCTAACAAGGATGTGAAGCAGTACCAAATTTGTCAGCTACACCAAGTAGGTAAATCTAACATGGTACAAAGAGGAAAAACGAAAAGGATGTCTGAAGAGAATGGGCTACTAACACACAGTTCCACTAGTCCTCACAGGGGAATCTGACAGCTACTGAAAATAAAGCTGTGGTAATTACTGGTCCCGCCTTGATATTATGCACTCTCGAGGGGAACTGATATAACCTGATTTTAGTGCTTTGCATAATAACTCTCAATCCTGTTCTTCCACCCTTTGAAACTGCATGTCCGGCAAGTTTTGCTACATCTGAGAAAGAAGTCCTTATCTATGGATATCTCTCTTTCTTGAGCCCATCTCTGCAATATAGCTATAAATTACACACAAGTGAATGGACCACCAACCCTCTAGGAACAGCAACAACAGAAACACTGCATTGAATTGGCTTGTTTGAATTGGTGTTGGGTTTCTTATAAACTTAAATGTTCTGCTCATACAGATGTGTGATGACCTCTACGAGCTGCCTAACGGTAACAAATGGGTAATTCACTTGTTCCACAAGACACAGATCATCGTAGTATTTAAGAAAAGATGCCATCTGTAATATAGTTGCAAATCACCAGTGCTTTTTAGACTGATACAGAAGTTTACTTAAATTTAAGGTAACTGACAAATTATAACATGCTACCTTATTCTAGAATCTGTAAGACAACACATAAAATCACTTAAAGATTTTTTTCTTAGAAAGTACTGCATTTCAAATTATAAACACTTCCTGAAGTATTTAATTACATGAGATATTTCATCTGAAAAAATCCCAACATTCAGTTTTCTTGATGCTTCATAACTCAGTTTATAAAACAAAGACTTTAGAACCAGGCTGTAAGCCAACAATTATTAACTATTACATGGGATTTAACTACTCCCGAAGTCAAAGGAACCATATTTAAAGCTATATAGTATTTCAGTTTCTTTATAAATCACTTCAATAGTGAAACTTGTTTGACCAGTTTCAGTATTATGTCAACATAAAAATATCTGAAACACAAGAAACGAAGTATTAAGTAAAACCAATCTCAAAGAACACAGGAAAAATTTCAAGCAGAGGGAACTACAAGAAAATAAGTAACTGGCATTTAGAAATATTCTGTCTTCAGAGAAATTATCTGTCTCAAATACAGGTTTAACAAATTAGGAATAATAAGTAAAGCACAATAACTGAGCATTATCACTTTCCCACCAAAGAATTCTTAACTTGATTTAATTTGTAGTCAGAACAAGCTACAGTACACCAGTCCTGAAACAACTGTGCCAAGCTTACTATGAAACAAGCATGTAGAGATACAATTTTAATAAGATTATACACATCTGAAATACTAGGGTTCCTCAAATACGTCAGTTGCAGTGTTCTTTTCTAAATTAGCAATATGCATTGCTTTCATTAATGAAATTTCTATTTTCTTGTTTTCCTATGAAGAGCTGTAAGAGGGAAAACGGCTATGGACAGCCGAGATTCACTGTTTGGTAAATGGACAACGGGGGAAGAAAAAAAGATGCATTTTGCCAGCCTATTTTAACCACAAAGACAGAGCAGATCACTTCATTTTTCTTTCCTCCCTTCTCATTTTCCCTCATTAGCCAAGAAGAAGCACCAGATCTACTCCCTATATGCATCCTACCCTACTGCATGGCTAAGAAAATCAAGGGATGAAATGGAACATAGGAGCAGCAGCCATGGCTTCAAGTTTGCGTCTCAAATACCAAGACTTGCCTGTAGTCTGGTCTACCACGGTAAAGCACAATGCCTCTTTTGCAGAGGAAAGAGATCTGGCAGGTGACATGGAAAGCCCTGCTGCCTGAAGCCTTCTTCACCAGTCTGAATGCTGCCTCCAACACCTGGAGTGACAGATGAGGGAAGCTCATGCTACTGAGCTTGGCTTACCTTGAAGGCACTATGAGGGAGAAGCCGAGTTTGTGTCAAAAAGTTAAAGAAAGATCTCCCAGATATGTTCATGAGTATATAAAGCTTGTCTTACATGAAATGTACATTCAGTTAACCAGAAACTTCAAAAGCTGCTAAGGCAATTTTCAAGAACAATTTTAACTAGTTTTTGAAAGACACGTATTCTCTAGTAATAGGAAAGAAGGCTATTTTAATTAGTTTTTCTAAGCAACAAAATAGAAAGACATTCCTAAAATTATGTAGATCAGTAAAATGAGTTCATTATAATTACTTGCTATAGTGTTATCATGTCATTTTTTAACTTAACAAAGTTGGATGCAATGAAAAATGATCTTGATGTAACCTATAAGAAGCAGTCTAAACACTTGGAAATGGTGAAATCATATAATCATACATGCACATACAAAAAGACTTCAGCCACCAAAAGCACCAGTCTTTACTTCTCAACTCTATTTGACAGTTCCAAAATTCAGGCACACATCCAGAAGAACTTTCTGCCCCACGTCTGGTCAGTAAAGAAATTGAGGTTAACCTTTAATTTTTAATGTCACCTGCAGCCAGTGACTGCTTTTTCTAATGCAAGTGACAGATAAACAGCAAAACACTCCCAAGATGATACACAAAGCACCACATACCATAAGTGCATTTTTATTTTTATACCAACTCAATTTCTCAAATGGATAACCAATGTTCCTACTAATTTACATTAAGAATTGAGTGAGGCATGAAAATTGTTCTGATGCATAGGCTCTATTTCTTTAATGTACTGCATAGTGTTCTGTGCTTTATTGCAACACTGGAAAAAACGAACTACACTTAAAAGGTACAGAAACTACATATACAAGTTCATATACGTCTTCAAAAATCACTTCAGGAAGGAATTTTAAATTATCCAGGAAATAGGAAAGAAAAATAATTAAAGTCACTGATGGAAGTCAGTAAAAGCAAAAAAAAAAGTACCTATTAAAATGAGTTTACTGACCTTTACCTACTTGAACTAGTGTGTTTCTGTAGACCAACAGTAGAACTTAAAATCCACATTGCCACGATTTCCAATTTATAATTCCTTTATACAATTCAATACGATCACCTTAACATTTGCAAGGTAATTCCAAACTAAACAGAGGGAATATGGCAAATTGAGGTAATATAGTCTAGCTATTTAAGGCCAAATTGGCAAGTCTTTAACAGTAAACACTGTATCATTACTAAACACTGCCATGTTGTTAATGTTAAGGAGAGGTTTAAATTAGAGAGTGAATTGCCCCTTCAGGTCGGGACTTAGGGCATATTATGGAGAAGGCAAAGAAAAGCTCCCACTGACACTGTCTATATTTCACCAGTTCTGTGGGAAGCAGGCTGCAATACAGTTATCCGTCAGTTTTAAAACCAAATACTACAGTCACTATTTTCACTTGTCTTTTAAAATTTAATGCAGCAAACTGGGGAGAAAAGAACCTATGTTTGTAAAGTAAGATTTCTTTTGATACAGAAATGGTATGAAAACAGTTTTTGTTCAACTGCAGGAGACACACCACTAACATTTTTATAAATGTTAAATGTGCAACTATGACATTAATGAAAATGAGGCGAACTCAGTTTACTTTTTTAAAAAAATACAATAAAATTAACTCACATAGTGGCAGGTGCTCAAACACAAAGGAGACAGGTGTCTTTAGAAGGATATTCTCCACACATTCAACAGGTAAGTGGCGTTGGGATATGGCCCAGCCAGCAGGAACAATGAGGAAGCTGGAGTGGCAGTCCCAGTCTCAGACTTCTGGAACTGACCTTCAGATGGAGAATAAGGATATTTGATGAAAAAATGCTAAAAATACTTTTTAGTTTTTGTTTGATCTAATGTAATTCACGTTAAGGATTCAAGACCTAAGGTACTGGACTTCTTCTGAACATTTCAATATAAGAAAACCAGAAGTGACTGAAATTAGTTGACGTTTTTTCAAGTCAATTAAGTATTGTATTTCACATAATCATGTATCAGGAGAGACAGAAACAACATGTAAAGTAAGTCCATGTGGTTCAATTTATTTATTTCTAAGACGACAACGATGGCAGAGAGACAGCTCTAACAACTTGAGCATTATGAAGACTTATTCAGTATTCAACCTAAAATTTTTATCAATATGTGATTCCTAGCTATTTCTCAGCATCATTTTCAATTTCTCCTCCTGTGAATGAACTTCTTAAAATCATGTAGCTTACAAATTTCAGTAATTTGGTATTTTAGATCTATTTTCTAGAAAGTTCATTCATTATTAATAAGACCACAAAAAGTTGTATAGGGTTCAACAGCACACTACAGCTGGTTATATGCACACAAAAATATTGAAGGTTATGGTTCAAAGAAAAATTCAACAAATGAAATATCAGCAACTGATCAGCCATCTATCTTTAATTAACTCTCTTTTAACTGTTCAAAAATCCCCTTGTAAATCACAAAAAAAAATTTCAAACAAACCCTCGTCAATGTTTACGCAGAATTTTTCAACTACTGTGAGATGACTAAAGTCAATTCATGGCGGGATAAAATTATATTTTAAAATAATTTTTCCTATTACAAATATGCAAAGTTTATAGTGTTGAATTGGAAACACCATCTTCCCTGTTTGAAAAGGTGGTACTTTACTATTTCTATAGTGTTTTCACCAGAAAATGTAAGAACACAATCATCTAGACACAGTTTTTTAAAAAGTTCTACATGACACTGATTTTGCAGGTAAATACCCAAATAGCTCCTGAAATCTGACCACTGCTGTCAGATTACAGTGTTGTAATATTTAGAAATATACCACAACAAACTTATACACTTATAACAAACTACCACTTATAAAAAAAATAAATTGGGATTTCTTTTTAAAAAAATTAAAGGTAATTGTCTACTCTTGAGTATATAAAACAGTTCCAACTGAATAGTGGGTTTTGAGGGTTTTTCTGTAATTTGGATTAGCATCCTAATTGCAACATACTAGCACATAAATGTATTTTTATTCTAGAGCATACTTTGAGTTATTAAGCCTGGCATTAGATTTTGTAACAAGATGTAATATATCTAATTCAAGAGGGCTTAGAGTATTCCTGTATTACTTATTAATATGTTAAGTGAATGTTTGGACAATTGATTTCAACTAGGTTTTGTGACTAAAACATATGACAAAATACAATTTTCAAATTACATAGTCCATTTGTCACAACTACTGTTCTTTCTAATTTCTATAGGTGTTAACAAATTAAGCAAAAAAAGCCACACTGACTAAATAAAGAACAGTAACCATTGCAGAATATAAAATAAACCATCAGCATTAGCAAATGTATTCATTTAGCAACTAGCAAAGCATCCTTGCTGTTCTGCATTCCTACTTCCTTCCTTTGCTTTTTATACCCTCCTTCCTGCATTTCCCCCCAAACTCTGTATGTGTGTATTTGCAGAGGACTTACTACAGTGAGACCACAGTCTGTACTGAAGCAATAACGAACAATAACAAATGCATTGCTCAAGTGTCACAAGCCAACTCTGTCACAGGTGGACCCAATCGGTGACTGATTTGTTTAATAAAATCACTCTATTTAACGTACGAATCCTGTAATTCTTACTGAAACAACAGAAACATCCTCAGCCAATGGTTTAAATAATGTTCATATAGCAAAATAAACAGAAAATATTACTCTTTGTGAGTTCTGAAAACAGAGGTGATGACAGTGTGTTTCACACCAGTTCAGCACAAAGATTTTTGTGTGATTCATACAGTTTTGACAGTTATTTTCAACAAGCTAGACTATGCAACGCTCTCTATGCCTGCACTGATGTTTTCTGAGTTACAAGTGAGTCAGATAGAGTAGGGAGAACGGGAGAAGTATGATCTCTCTTTGAGCATCTGGCCTAGCTGAAATCAAAAGACAGACTTACTGTGAATATGAAGAAAACTATATCAGAAAATGAAAAAATATGAAGATATTAAGTTACCAGAGTAACTTACAAAACAGAATAGAATATAATCGTTTTTTTACTAGGATGAAAGATACAAACATTGTTTTTCTTGAAAAGTAAGAAGCAGCAACTTGACTACATAAGCAAAAGTATTAGTAAGCATGGACAGAAAGAATCTGCCTGTATTTTAGCAAAAGTGATGGCATCCTCATGTAGACAGTTCACTTTGAAGGATCCCTACTAGACATTTCTGGAACCTACGTGAGGACTGCATAAATCAATACCCTGTCTGTTCTTCTTCCCTCAATACTGTTTCCATTAAAAAAAAAAAATTACATAACTAAGAATACATGCAGCAACCAATACTAATTACTTTGATATTTCACTATTTTAGTAAATACAGATGATTAATTTCTCATCAAGATTCAATGGTATTTCAAAGCTCTCTGCTGAGGGATCTAAACCTGAATACTCTCACACAGTGTCTCTTTAAGTAAGTAAATTTTAAATTAGACTTTAATTTCAAATAGCCATATGCTGCTTTTTTTGACACCTGTCCATCATAATACAGAATTAAACCCCAAAAATACTAACATTGACATCAAGATGTAATGGAAGTATTTTAAGAAGAAGAATTCCTTTAAAAACAGAATATGTGGCATGTTTAAAGTATGGAATGTGGTTACTCAAGAGAGTCCCACTTCTGCATTGCTTCTCAGGTATACATACACACAAAAGCACATTTTAAGATGCCAGAAGCCAAGCAAGCTACTCACTTGTACAGGTCTATTAAATCTGTGAATGCAGGAGCTGCTGCATTTCACAGTCTATTATTTATATGACAGAATGAAGATCTGAAAACATGAAATATAGCCTTAAATTATTCACTTATTCTTTTCACAAAAGGAGAAACCGTCAATCTAACACTAAAAGACTTCAAGCATATTTCTAAAGGTTTCATGAAAATTGCCTTATTTATCAAAACTTTATTCCCTCCGTTTGTTCATTAAATACTGTAGCTTTGCATTAAGGTCAAGCAGTGTCAACCAATTACTGTTGTTGGAAAAGTCCTACTTCCTTAATACTCAAAGAAACCATGGTATATAGTGAATTATTTTAATAGGCAAATGGAACACTGTTTACCCAAAGTACATTTCAACCGTAAAAATGTATTTTAAGGGTTTCTATCAACAATCAATTATAGTACTATTTATTATCACAGCAGCATTAAGCATGATTCTTTGTCTGCTTAAATGCCAACCTTAAAAAATATACATCTATTTTAGCATATTCAGCAATATTCTGTTCTTAGCTCATAATAAAGGAAAGCAACAAAAATTAAGTGACCTATAAAGCGAACTGAAAGGCACAAGATAGAACAATGAATTTTAAAGCAACAGTACCCATTGGTATAAACATACTGGCTTCTCTTCTCATTCTCTGTTGGGGGGCAAGAGGCCTCAGCTTATATGACAGACCCAAAAAAACATCCACCCTGCTGTCACTGCTCCTAATTTTGTAGTTTTATTTTAGGGTGAAATTCTCCATCTTGCAACATACAAGAAGAGTAAGTGGTTATGCACAAATTTATTAAACACCAAGAAAAGGCCACTCATAGGCCATCCTACCCAATACCAAGTCACAGTCATTCAGGATAAAAGGATTTCCTTAATATGTTTTGATGTAACAATCCAGGACAAAGTCCCCTTTGTCCTACCTCAACCTTCTACCTGACCCATTTTTGGACACAAAAATTACTGAAATCAGAGAGCAATTGTTCTTAAAAAGATCTTTTTAACAGCTCTCTCAAACCATATATATATATATTACAAATGTAACTCAGAGACATTTGTTTAATCTGTTTCTATCTGGTATTATTGTAACAATCCCAGTGACTCCAAGTAAGTATTTTTAAATTCAGTAGATAATAGAATGTTGGGAGAAACTAGCAGCACCTCAAAGGACAGATTTCCAAATGGTTTTTCAAAATGGAAGATACAGTCAGAAATCAATAAAGACAAATCAAAAGTGCTACATTTAGAAAAGGTGCATCATAGATATGAACACAAAATGGACCACCAGTAAACCATTACAGGGTATCAGTGAATAAAGAAGAATACAAATCAAAAGGGTATATTCTGTGGTATCTTTGAAAAACACATCTCACTGAAGTACACTGGCAAGCACACAAAGTGCATGTGGTTGGGTGTCTACACACGTGGCAGCATCTGCATGTGAAGAGCTGATAATTACTTTTTTCCGTCTCTTA
The DNA here is from genome assembly GCA_013400735.1 of Pomatostomus ruficeps. Lineage (NCBI taxonomy): Eukaryota > Metazoa > Chordata > Aves > Passeriformes > Timaliidae > Pomatostomus > Pomatostomus ruficeps. Next base: position 11,853 of record VYZT01043834.1, on the reverse strand, counting down.
GTGTACTTCATACAGTTTTGAACATCATAATTCTTAGAAAGATATAGGCAAACTATGAGAAGTCAGTGGGAGCATGACTTCAGGGAGTGCTAGGGTACTTCACCAACTGCAGCTTCTCAGGAAAGGTTTGATCAATGCACTCCTGCAGGATGGATTGAAAGGAATGATAATCTGCCATCTTCCAGGCAACACAGGTCCTCAGTGCCAGTCCACCTGCCACAGCCAACTACAGTAAGAAACTGAAGAAAAAGGAGTAGTCTCTCACATGTTCACCAGCATAAGTTCTCTCTTATTCATCTCCTATCTTCAGATGGCCGTATTCAAACCCATCACTTCCCTTGCTAACTGACAGGTGGACAGGAGATTATGACCCTGCACAGTTGTTTTTGAATTTCCTCATCATGAGCCAATATTAGATTGAGAACAGCTGTGGGTAACTTTTCCCGTTTCATCAGTCTTGGCTAAAATGATGTAGAATTTCATGCAAGAAAAGATGCATCACTGATTATTTTTATTATTCATTACACATGTGTTCTTAAAAGGAGGATGAACAGCTTCATATATGAAAACCTAACACACATATAGTAGAAAGAAATTATATCTTGAACTGCACAGCATGAAAACGAAGTGTTTTTAGAAGAACTCCTTTCCTTGTGCTGGCTTCTTCAGCCACTTCATGGATAGCTCTTAATAATTCCTTAACTCTTGTCTTGTAAAAACAATCAAAAATTGTTTGAAAAATGAAAGTGGCATGCTAATCAACAGCTCCTCTGTGAATTAGAGAACAATCTTCAGCTTTATGGGACATATCATTTGAGTATAATGATTGGAAGAAATGGATCTTCTGTGCTGATGAAACCATCCTCAAGACAACAGAGAGAATAAACTTTGCTTTTCTAGATGCACCAGCTCTACTGAATAACACTAGCCAGCAGTGGGAGATATGGAGGTGGGTTGTGAGATAAGGAACAGGCTAGAGGCAAGAAGAGCTGTTATAATTATAGCGGGGAACACAGAATTTGTTAAAGGAAGTCTACTGTATAATTACATCTGAAAATTTAGCAAGATGCCCAGAGGCTGGCTTGCAGCTGTCAGGAACTGGTAACGCTGGAGTTCTGCTCCGGAGAAACTCACTGCTGCAGAGGCACACACCTCCACCTTACTGTAGTTGGGCCCACTTTGATAAGGCAAAGGAATGACTTCAGCTAAAATTAGTAAGATTACACAACACATGAGATTATACCTATTCTCAGTAAAAACTGCTCAGAGATTGGGCATTATTTTAAAGGAAATTAAATGGTTTTGATACTACATTAAACATATTTTTGAATGAGTATCAATGGTAGTATTTTATGAATTGTATCTTTTACTTAATAACACTTAAATTCTGATGTTCTTTAATGATATGAATTCATAACCAAACTAACCTCATCTCTTTGCATACAAAGTCATAGTTTTCTCTTTGGCCTATCTGGCCCAATTGAATGAAAACAAATGAGTGAAATGCAGACAAAATGCAAGAATAAAAATAAATCTGGATATTTGTTTCTTCCTTGGATTTAGAGCTGAAGTGATATTGCTACTGAGAAACAAGTAGTAAATTACAAACACTTACACAAAGTGGTAATCTGCAGACAAAGTGATCAAGTATGAAACATGATTAAGACATTTTTGAAAAAATAATGATGTAGGATTGAACAATTAAAAAATGGTTCATTTCATATGAAGTTATTGATTTTACTTTAAAAAGCATATTCTGCTAATTCAGATATTAGCAAATGAAGTGCTGTGCATGTTGGAAAACATCACCAACTGTATTACTGGTGTTTATGTAAAACACATCTGGATTAAAAACTGAACAAGATTCATACTAAAAAATAAATTTGACCATGTAAAATTATGTTGCCATATTAACGCCACAAGAAAATAAAAACCTCTGGAAGACCGAGAAGAGACCACAAGCCTACACCACAAGTTTAAACCAAAACTTTACAGAAGAATTATTTCTAAATGTTGTAACAACTGCTTCTCTTATTTCAGGTCTAGGCCTCTGTAAGAAACTTAAGTGTATTTGTCTAACTGGCATTATGGACTGTGAAGAGAGAAAACTGATGGTCATTTCAGCTTTATTAAACTTGCTGCTACTTCCAGATTGAAGAAAGTGTGTATATCCTCTAATCATATCTAAGTGTTAAGTCCAGGAGTGGACAGCTCATCAAGTAGTCCATATTTGCTCCATTAGCCTAAAGATATCCTTTGTTTGATGCCCCATTATTAAAATTGGTACAAATACTTCAGATGTTTTTGATATAGAAAGGTAGAAATATTTTCTAAGTATAGGCTTTGCTCCCTTAGAAAAATATTCTCAGTATAAGACTGGATAAAAAGTTTCTTTCTGTGCATCAAGTCTGCCTTTTGCTCAGCATAACAGGACTGCAGCAGGACTGGGATTTGCTATCTGCATTTTGTTTAAAGAGAGGGGAGGAAAGTAACCCAAGAAACGAGTTATTTTATACAAATTTCTCTCCTCTACTTTCCATTTTACAAAGATGGACATCTGATGGATAATCATTTCAATAAAAGAGGGATTCCTATTGAACATACAAAGTTTCAGTTTTGTCTTTAACAGAAAATTAATCTTTACAATTTAATATATTCCTTTGCTTTAATTTTGAAATTAAAATACAGTCACTTGAAAAATTTAAGTCTGTGAAAGACACATAAATTAAACCTAAGTACCGTTTGTTTTTGTTTTGTTGTTTTTTAACGAGAAATTAAAATTCATTTTGAAAGAAATTCCAGGAGTAAAATACTGACTTCACAGTGAAATGACCCAGTTTTTATTTCAATTTTTTTTTTCCTGGATGGTCTAACTACAAATATTCTGAGCCTTGGTCAATTCTGGTTGCACAGATATTGCAAGTGTAAAAGAAAAATGTCAGGCCTCATATTGATTTCTTCTACCTCAAGCGTAAGTTTCCTACGTTGACTTTTGTCATGTTCATCTATATTACATTACATAATGCAGCTTTAAGGACTAGAATGATCCCTTCAGGAATGTACAGAGAAGAACTCATTCTTTCATCTAAAATATTACAGTAGAAGAACAAAAGCATTTTCATGCAACAGTTACCCTTATGTATCAACAATTCCACAGTAAAATGTAAGAAAACAAACTACATTACATTGCTGATTGTTGCACGTCCTTGTTCTTGCTCTGGACAGGAAAAAAAAAAGCCCTTAAACTTCTGAATATTGATTTTCAAAGAAAAGGAACATCTTATATGGAATTCTGTCGG